>JANIMX020000055.1:1000328-1017658 GCA_024582655.2 Erythroxylum kunthianum
AATTTGAAACAGAAGCACATGCCTCACTTTCAATCAGAGTTAAATTCTCATAAGCACTGAGTTAACAGTTATCCCAACGTATTTAATTTACACATGCCCTTTTTTTCTCATCACACTTGTATAAGTTCTGAGCTTTCAGACCATTCAGTACACCTTAAATGCTGCTATTATCTTGGATACCAAACAAATAGATATCCAACCGACTGATCATGAAAAATGCATACTTATCCTGACTAAATTGTTAGAGACATTAGTTTCATTTCCATACAAATTGAACAACAAGTATCTATTTGTACATATTTTTACACACATGGATACATGTATTTGTATCAAATAAATTTATGATGACCAATAGTAAGATGACATGTGTAATGTAGAGAGTGGTTAGTGGGAATTAAATGTGGAGACATGTGTGTAAGAAGAAGTTATATGCTAAAGACAAAATGCATTAAATGAAAAGTGTGGAGGATTATTGGGTGTATATTTTTGTGTAACCTAGCAGCCTCCATTCTTGCTTCATCTTCTTCTCCATACGACATTGCCTTCTTCTCCTTCTCCTTGTTGTTTTCTCTTCCATTTTTGTTTGTCTCTCCACAAGTGTTGAGTGAAATTTTGAGTGATTGTCTTTGGAGAACTTGTTGGAGCTTGGAGATTGTTGAGGTTGTTGATTGAATAGCTTCAAGAGGTAAGTACCATGTTGTTAGATATGTATATATCATGCATAAAAATAAATTTAGAGTGACATTTGAGATAAATTTCATAGGTTAATGGTTTGATTTGAGTTAGGAAGATTTGGGGATTAGGTCATTCTCGGATATACTATTCATCCCCATATTCTGACCTATATTTCATGACTTTAGAAATTGATTTTGGAAAAACGTTAAGCATTAAAGTTGTAGCCCTATGTGTTATCTTGAATTTTGAAAACTTTAGTAATTTATGGATGAGTAGACTTTAAGTTATGAATTGTTTATTTTGGAAGCAGCGCAATGTTCATTGGATGGGTCAACATACGAGTTGATGATACCAAGTCTGGCCAGATCAGGTCGTCTTGATGCAGCTTTTAAGCTTTTCCAAGAGATGAAAGTCAGGGATTTCCGGCCAAACTTTAGCATCTTCTCTTCGCTAGTTGATTCCATGGGGAAGGCAGGGAGGTTGGACACATCCATGAGGATTTACATGGAAATGCAGGGTTTTGGGCTTAGGCCGACTGCTACTATGTATGTTTCCTTGGTTGAGTCTTATACTAAAGCTGGGAAATTAGATACTGCACTTAGGCTTTGGGATGAGATGAGGAAAGCTGGCTTTAGGCCTAAGTATGCGTTATACACGATGGTGATAGAGTCCCATGCAAAGTCTGGGAAGCTTGATGTTGCAATGTCTACCTTTCAAGATATGGAGAAGGCAGGATTTCTGCCCACCCCTTCAACCTACTCATGCCTTCTTGAGATGCATGCTGCCAGTGGACAAGTGGATTCTGCTATGAAACTATACAACTCAATGACCAACGCAGGACTCAGACCAGGTTTCAGTACATATACTGCCCTTTTAATTCTCCTGGCTAAAAAGAAACTTGTGGACGTGGCTGCCAAAGTCTTACTTGAAATGAAGTCGATGGGATTTTCTGTTGATGTGAGTGCCAGTGACATTCTAATGGTTTATATCAAGGATGGTTCTGTTGATTTGGCTTTGAGGTGGCTGCGATTCATGGGTTCATCGGGCATAAGGACAAATAATTTCATTATCAGGCAGTTGTTTGAATCTTGCATGAAGAATGGTTTATATGAATCAGCAAAACCTCTTCTTGAGACTTATGTAAATTCTGCTGCCAAAGTTGATCTCATACTTTATACATCAATACTTGCGCATCTAGTCAGATGTCAGGAAGAGCAGAATGAGAGGCATTTGATGTCAATCCTAAGTAGAACAAGACATAAGGCACATGCTTTTATATGTGGTCTTTTCACTGGCCCAGAACAAAGGGAACAACCAGTCTTGACCTTTGTGCGAGAGTTTTTTCAGGGCATTGATTATGACTTGGAAGAGGGAGCTGCAAGGTACTTCATAAATGTTCTTCTTAATTATCTTGTTTTATTGGGCCAGATAAACCGAGCAAGATGTGTTTGGAAAGTTGCTTATGAGAACAAGCTTTTTCCAAAGGCTATAGTTTTTGATCAGCATATAGCATGGTCTCTGGATGTAAGGAATTTGTCAGTAGGAGCTGCTCTTATAGCAGTTGTGCATACCCTTCATAGGTTCAGAAAGCGCATGTTGTATTATGGTGTCATACCAAGACGGATCAAATTGGTTACAGGACCCACCCTAAAGATTGTGGTTGCACAGATGTTAAGTTCAGTAGAGTCTCCATTTGAGGTGAGCAAGGTAGTTCTAAGGGCTCCAGGGGACATTGTAATGGAGTGGTTTAAGAAACCTATTGTACAGCAGTTTCTTCTAAATGAAATTCCTTCAAGGGCTGACATAGTGATGCACAAGCTAAACATGCTATTCCCTAGTTCTGCACCTGAAATCAGGTCACTTTCCCCTCCCAAACCACTTATGTCTGCGAAGGCTATGTGAATATCAAGATGATTCATTCTCAGGAAATGTACTTGGAAGTTTTGAAATGATTTTTCTTGGTATTCTTTAAGATATGTAATGTACTCTTCATTTTTGCTATTCAGATAAATTGGAAAATAGTAGTCATGGAACTGAATATATTGAGAGTAAAAGAAATGGAAATGTAGTTGCTATTTCCAGTTATGACAAGCAAAATAATGTTCGCAATTGGGATGCTTTCTATGATGGCCATGGAATTATTTCTGTCTAGAGATAACGCTAAATTACATTGAAATTTAGGAGCCACACAAATTAACTACGGTCGTTTCTATTATTGATCATGGGTGAGATGGAAGCCTGTTCGTCCGTTGACCTTGCTTTCCTGACAAACTTCAGCTAGCAAAATAAAACCATCAAATTAAGAGCAGGCCATATGCCATTTTAGTGGCTGACACTGGAAGAAGATTGAAAAATAGCTGACCCTGCGGTGGAAGAGAGTGAGGGAGGAATCAACTTCCTTGAGCAAAACTGTATTTTGCGATCAGAGTTCCTCCATGAATGGCCTTGGTGACTATTCTATTGGACTTTTGAAACTTATCCTTCTCATTTCTACTCAGTTTGTCATGTTTATAGGAAATATTCTTCTGATCTAATATTGTCTTAAAATATGTGTAGATACTATTGAGGCAAAAGAAATTCTTGCCATTAAACAATGTTCTCATGTTTCTTTAACCATGAAACTGATTCCTTACTGCCACTCCATTTGATATGGCACTGAAACTTGAGATGCATCCATTTCTTTTTTTTACCAGTGCACTGAAAGGGGTAAGATATATAACATAAATCATGGTATCGTGTTTCTATGCATCTTTTCCTTAGGTTCATTAACAGGAAAAACAAGAATATCGTAACCATTGACGGGTTTATGTAAGTATCAATTTCAGAGAGATTGGTTATTCAGGAATCCTATCCTTGCATCCAATGGGCAAATTGATGTTTGCTAGTGCTTTATTATTATAGGAAGAATTATTTTGCTTTACCACTATGAGCGTAGTCTTATCTTGACCCTCTGGTCATGTCTAACAAAAGCTCTAGTGACTGATGGTGTCCACTGAGTACGAAGTTCCTGAACTCCAAAATAACGTATGGTGAAACTGATTTCCAGGATGACAGTATACTCAAATTTGCTATATGGAGAGAGAGAATATGTTTTAGCATGATTTTTCCTTCTTTTTTTCTTTCATTTCCTTGCAAAGAAGTTACAAGTAAATGGTACATATCCTAAAGTTAAAAAGTCTCCAAATTTTCATGCCCATTTGGCTAATAGAGACATACAGCCAGTCCCAAGAAGAAGTGAGACGTATGCTCCTAACTGAATTCTCACATTGCTTTGCATTCTTGGATTCATGAAATCTGCTGCCAGTATGTCAACAAGTGCCATGTAAATCAAAATCCCAGCTGAGGCTGAGTCAAAAATTCCTTCAACAATTAAAGCAGTTGGGCTGTTCTCCTTGTAAACACTTGATATTCCAATGCCAATTGCAATCCCTATTGGAGTCGTCAGGGAGAAAAGTGTCGCCATAATAGCCGTGGACCTGGATTCGAACTTCGCCTAAAGATAAAACAGGAAAACTGATTAAACATCATAACAACCCAGTTCGGGATTTAATTAAGCAGTGAATTTGGAATGTCTAGAAATGAGGACATTGTTACCATTAAAGAAACCCGATGTTGTCATTCTGTCAACATACATAAATTAATGAAATGGTCACTTTTTCTATATATGAAGAGTACGTCCAATTTCTTGACAGAAATCGACAACTATTGAAGATGAAAAGGGAAACTTTTGATATTGCCAACTAACACTAGGCGCGCTATTGCGTATAAAAAAGTAAAGTTGTTGAATAAAAGACAGATTATATGATATGAATATGATACCTGAGAAATGCAGCCACCAAGTCCCATGCCCTCGAAGAACTGATGAAAAGACAAGGCTGCTAAAAGAGGCTTTACTGTTTCAGAACTCTGAGCAGCACCCAGAGATATGCCAATTATCACAGAATGAACCACTATCCCCAGCTCCAGGACCTGCAAGGCATAAATTATTAATCTTTTTCATAAGGATGTAAACTTTGATTGCCAGTAAAAAAAAAGGAAGAAGATAGATTGAACTTACTTGTGATATAATCCTCTGTCTAATCAATTCAGACATACTCGAATCATCAAGTGGGGAAGCAGAACCATGAGCATGACCATGTGTGGCATGAGTATGAACATGTACATGCCCTGCATGATCATCTGCTTTCTCTTCGTCCATATTTACCAGCTCAATCTTGTTAAAATGGCGCCTCTTATAAAACCCCGTTGCGAATGAATCCACCATTAGTGTTCCTACTGAAGCCATCATAGCAACAAATCCCGAGAAAGAGAAGTTCCCCCATGGATTTTGCTTCAGACAAGGCGATGTTAGATTCTCAAATGCATCAGGCAATATGTGAACGAACCCGGTTGCAAGAATAACACCAGCAGCAAATGCCTTGATCATGAAAAATATATCATTTTCAGGATTCAAGGTTGGTACTTTCCTGCTCAACAGTGGAAGGCTAACACCAATAGCACCAGTAACAAGAATTGTAGCCAAAGAAGCTATCTTGTACTTGAGGGCGTCACCCTTATTTTCTTTTCCAGTTTCAGCATCACACGGGCACTCACTGGAGGCGACCGCAGGGTAAAGAATAAATAAGAGAAACGATAGCTTGAAGAAACAGTGGAGACAAGATGCTTGAATATTGATCATGGTGTGAGAAGAGAGACAAAGTAGCTAGAATCCTGTTAAGCGGCTAATAAATGAGGCAAAGAGAGACTCTGAAGTCTCATCTTATATAGAAATGGCAGTGAATGTTTTAAGTGGGTTGCAATGCCATGTTCTCTTCGCTGGATGGCTGATAATAAGAGAATCATATACACTCAACAGTCTATACCATTAAATAATCGCAAGAAACGGCAAACCAGTCGTACATCCAACTTTAACTTTCTGAGTCCATGGTAGAGTGTTAGATATGCTCAAGATTTTTATTAACCCGTACCCAAAACCAAAAGTTCTTAGTCTCCAATTTTAGTTATAACATATATAAGCTCTCAAGCTTTAAGCAAATGTTACACGATCCATTCATTGCATTCTTCATCTTGAAAGGGAAGGCAGTGTCAATCTCTTATACTTCTCTTACAATACATATGTATCTAAATGTACTAAATAGTTGTGGGTTTAGATAGAAAGGCTAAGAGTTCTTGGATACTGATCAAGTCGCTGGCAATGAAGTGACAAGCCACTAAGGGAGGCAATCCAATAATTCATGGTCTATGGTTAAGAAAAAAAGCAGGAAGTGGAACCAAAGTAGTTTGGCGTAGTAGGCCATAATCGCCTTTAGAAGGAAGATAGGTAAGAAGAGTCCTATTCCTAACTCCTCCCAAGTGTGAACAACATGTCGTCATCTGAACATCTTATTCGAGAAATCTTAGGACGTAGTCTACTGTTGGCCTCGCATGTCCATGATCAACCTATGTTATGTCGATATTATGTCTTCCAAATGTTCTTTCTTTTGTTTTGCCAAATTATGATAATAATCAAAGTGCTTACTTTCTTGTTCTATTCTGTCTTTTCTCTTTGCTCTCTTTTTGCTGTTTTGCTTGTGATTGTTGACTGCATATTTCGTGGAAAGTAGCGTGAGGAAATTAAACATGGTCTTTTGTTCTTTTATATTTACCCCATAAAAAAGCAACGTTGAAACTAAGCTATAACTTGTTATTCGTTAGTGAATTTTCCAAAAGTCAAATGAAATAATATCAAAAGAAATATTAATAATAATAGATAATTAAAAAAATAAAATTTTCCTTTTTTTCTTATTTATGAATTGTTTGAAAAACATAGACTTCTGTATACCTTCGAATTTTCCTTTTATTCATTATTGCCAAAATTTTCAGTTGTTGAGTTTTTTTAAATATATTTATGTGTGAAACAAATACTTTATTATTAAAGGTGCTTCTCTCCTTATGTTGCTCCTTCTCTTTCATTTTCCATTGTTTCACTCTTTGTCCATTTCACTTTTCACCACCTTTTTTCATTTTTGACAATGTCATAAAAATCACAAAAATTCTAGCTCCTTCTTGAACCTCGTCTTATCCAAATTTCTGATTCGGATCTTAATCCCACTAGCTCAAGTCCAACTCTTTCTAATCCTATGAACTCTAGGCAAACACTCAATTAGGAAATTTTAAAAGATCTTGGACTTAAGTTGTTGGTAACTCTAACCTTGAAATCAAGTTGAGCTACCATCCTCTTAAAAGAAATGCTAAGTTTCAAGTAGTTTCTCCCTTTATAGATACCCTAAAAGTCGGAGTTGAGATGTGGAATGCTCATGGGATTCTTCTTAGACAAAAGAGGCTCATTTCTAGTTATGAAAGCATGGGTCAACTCTAATTGGAAATAGTTGGAATGCAAGAATATCTTTGTCAATAACCAAGATGTATTTTTCTTTAGATTTCACAACAGCTCCTCTGCAAGGAAAGTCCTTGAAGTAGGACCTTGGCACGTGCAAAATAAATCTATTCTACTACAAAATTGGCATCCAAGTATTAAAATTGAAGATATTAAACAGTCTAATGTTCCTCTATGGATATGTGTTCATGATATTCTATTTGAGTATTAGACCACAACCAGACTAATTCGTATTGGCAGCTTTATTAGAATATTTATCTGTTTAGACCAAACTACAGTAGAGACAAGTAGAATTAATTATGCTAGAATTTGTGTAGTTGTTAAAGCCATGAAGTACATACCTGAAGAAATTCCTATGCTCAAGTTAAATGACAAGTTTGAATTGTTGCAGGATGTTGTGAAAGTAACTTATGTTTGGAAGCCTTCAACAATGACAACTAAGAAAACCTGGAAGTCCTCAAGAAGAATCTTCAAGTTTGGCTACTCCCAAGACCCGTTGGAAGAAGACAACATATTAATACTTCAAATGGAAAATACTTTTGAAGTTGAAGAATAGCAGATAAAAAGGCTCTTAAATCTTATTCCAAAGAGGAGATAATCCATCATAAAGATGCAAGCTGTGAGCCCACATATGTTTTAACTATGGTTAATAACACCACTATAACTGCACCTTCTATTGTTGAGATCCCTACTTAAATAACTGCCCCTCAATCAGAATCAGGTGAGACAATAGTTTACAATACCACTATTTTTTCTCCCAATAGAAATCACATAAGCTCAGATAAAACTTTGAAAAATGATGATGAATTCAAACTTGTAAATAGAAGAAGATTTAACAGGAAGAGGAGGTCCCCCTCCCTGTATCCAAACTCATGACAATTATAGCTTAGAATGTCAGGGGTTTAAATTCTCCTGATGAAAACCTCTTGGTTAAAGATTTTATTTTGGAGAATAAGCTCGTGTTACTAGGCATCTTGGAATCAAGGATCAAGCATGAAAACTATCATTTACTTAGTTTTCTTACCAAAATGCTAGAAGATGATATATAATTACAATGCACACCCAAATGGAAGAATCATGATACTTCACAATGAAGTTAAAATCTCTATCATAAATTTTATAATGGTGGATTAATTAATACATATCAAGGAATGTTTTAAGGAGTTGAATCTCATTATTAGCATCTATATCATATATGCTTTTAATTACCCCTTTTCAAATGACTTCATTATGGACCAAGCTTAGAGAGGCTGCTATTATAAGCGGATCATGGCTTCTCTTAGGTGATTTTAATACAACCATAAGTGTGGAGGAGGCTAAATGCAATAGCTCTCAGAGACCTTTTTGTGACGATTTAAGGAATTGTCTTAATGATATTTTCCATTTGGGGGGTAATTTCTTTATATGGAGTAATAGGCAGAAGGATAATACTTACCTTAGGAAGAAATTGTATAGAGGTCTAACTAATTTAGAGTGGTTACATGCTTTTCTACACAACCAAACAGTCTTTCCAAATACAAAATTCTCAAACCATTCTTCCATCCTGATGCATTATGCCAATTCTAGAACTGCAAATAAAACTCCTTTCAAATTTAAAATTTTTCTATTTAATGTTGCAAGTTTCAATGAATTAGTAGAGAGGGGCACCAATATTCATGTTAAAAGAATAAAACAATTCATAAGTATTAAAAAAAGGAGCAAAGTAAGGGAGTAGCTTAAAGTTTTCTATAAGCAGAACATTGGCAACACATACTAGTTCAAACTGTTAAAGATGTACTTAATAGGGCTCAATCTAAGCTCTATAAAGATCCTCAATCCATAAATCTTCAACTTAAAGAAAAGTAGGCTTTGCATAATTTCTTCTAAGTTGTTAACTTTGATCCCTCTTTAATGAAGCAAAGGTCCAAAATTACATGATTGAAACAAAGAGACAAGAACTCAACCTTTTTTTGACAAAGTTATAATCTCGAAAACAAGTTGTTAATAGGATTGTATCTGTAACACTCGGGTCTGAAAAAGAGGGTTAGGAGTGATCGCCGGTGTTAGGGAAGCATGGAAAAGGAGCGGCTCCTGGCAAGCTTTAGGGCAGAGGGGTATATGGATGAATCAAACTTGGACCCGAAAAAGAGGAATCATGAGACTGTGTAGGGATGAGGCTGCACTAGTCTAAAAGATTTGATAGGTATTATCCATACCAATAAGATGCACCTACCTTTTCAGAGCTCATTCCGTAAGAACTCCATAGTTAAGCGTGCTTGGCTTGGAGAAATTTCAGGAAGGGTGACCTCCTAGGAAGTTTTCCGATGAGAGTATGTGAGTGTGGACAAAGCATTCTGGAAAGATCTAGTGTTGGTTTATAGAGGCAGTCTTTAAATTGGGTTGTTAAATTTGGTATTAGAGCGGGGCCTCTCCTAGTACGGTGTGGTTTGAGGATGAACCAAGTGGAAACTGGTGGATACGTAACGCCCGGGGCCAAAAAAGAAGGTAGATAGTGATCGTCAACGCTAGGGAAGCATGGACAAGGAGCGACTCTTGACAAGCTTTAGGGTGGAGGGGTACATGGATGAACCAAAACCGCACCTAAAAAAGAGGGATCTTGAGACTGTGTAGGGATGATGCTGTACTAGTCTAAAAGATTTGATAGGTATTATCCATACCAATAAGGTATACTTACCTTTTCGGAGCTCATTCCGTAAGAACTCCATGGTTAAACGTGCTTGACCTAGAGCAATTTTGGGATGGGTGACCTCCTGAGAAGTTTTATAAGGAGAGTATACGAGTGAGGACAAAACATGCTTGGAAGGTCTAGTGTTGGTTTGTAGAGGCAATCTTCAAATCATGCTGTTACATTTGGTATCAAAGCGAGACCTCTCTTAGTAAGGTGTGGTTTGGGGACGAACTAAGTGGAAGCTGGTGGACATGTAACACCCGGGGCCAAAAAGAGTGCGGAGAGTGATTACCGTTGCTAGGGAAGCATAGACAAGGAGCGACTCCTGGTAAGCTTCAGGGCGAAGGGGTACATAAATGAACCAAAACCGCATCCGAAAAAGAGAGATCTTGAGACTGTGTAAGGATAGGCCTGCACTAGTCTATTTAATAGGTACTATTCATACCAATAAGGTGCACCTACTTTTTTGGAGCTCAGTCCGTAAGAACTTCATGGTTAAGCGTACTTGGCCTGGAGCAATTTCGGGATGGTAACCTCCTGGGAAATTTTCCGAGGAGAGTATGCGAGTGAGGACAAAGCGTGCTGGGAAGGTATAATGTTGATTTGTGGAGGCAGTCTTCAAATCGAACTATTACAGTATCCATCTCATATTTAGGTGTTATCCTAACAGCATAAGATCAATTTCTCAAAGCTGCAGTGGAGCACTTCTTCAGTCTTCTAGGCTCTACTTCTGAAACACATTTAACACTAAGATTAATACAAGAAATTATTCAAGATCAGATACCTTCTCAAGAAGCTAACATATTAGCTCAACCAGTGACTACTTAGAAATTAATAAGGCTCTAAAATATTTTCATCCATATAAGGCACCATTGCCTGATGGCCTTAATACTAATTTCTTTATCAAAATGTGATCTATCACTAATCAATTGATTAAAGATGCAGTTTTTAAGTTCTTTAGGGAGATAAGAATGTTGAAGGAAATCAATCACACATTTATCACTCTTATTTCTAAAGCAAAGGATCAGAGAACCATGAATGATTATAGTCTAATTGTATATTGCAACACCATTTTCAAGGCCATCTATAAAGTCCTAACAAAGAGCTTGAAATTAATTCTTCCAATTCACATTGATCATGCTCAGGGAGCTTACATACCTAGTAGATGCATTGGTGATGATATCACCATAGTTTAGGAACTTTTCAAGAACTACACTAGGAAAATAGGCCATAAGAATTGTGCATTAAAGGTTGATTTCCCAAAAGCCTATGACACTGTTGAGTGATCTTTCATTATTAATACTTTCCTTGCATTTGGTATTTTCAGTACATATATAGCTTGGATTAGGCAATGCATAACAACAATATTTTTCAACATATTGGTGTTGAAAGAGAACCCTAATGTCTAATTAAAGAAGCTAGAGGAATTAGGTAAGGGGACTCTCTATCCTTTACGTATTCTCACTAGTAATGGAAGTTTTCAATAACCTTTTAACAAAAGTTGTGGAGAGAAATCAATTATCAAATTCCATGCAAGATGCAAGAAGTTAAGAATTATGAGTTTAAACTTTACTAATGACTTGTTTCTATTTTTCAAAGCTGATAGCAATTCAATTTCCTCCCTTATTACTACTCTTAAAATGTTCAACAGGATGTCTGGGCTATGCATCAATAAAAAGAAGAGTGCCTTGTATGTTTTAACAGTGCTCTTAGTGTGAGCTCATGGTTATCAACAATAACTGAGTTCAAACTACATCAACTGCCAATTTAGAATCTTGGAGTTCCGATATCATCAATCAAACTAACACAAATGGATTTCAAACCTCTCATTGATAAAACCTTGCCAGAATCGACAAATGGAGTTATATAAAATTATACTTAGCTGACAGAGCTTAATTAATCAAATTTGTACTCACATTTATAATTGTATAATTAATCAAATATGTTCCCTTAAGGCATCACAAATATAGTTGATAAAATTATAAAAAAAACTCTTGTGGTCAGGATGCAAGCTAGAAAACTCAAGGAATAAGATAAAATGGTATGAAGTGTGTCAACCAAGAAAGCAAGGAGGTTTAGGAATTTCAACAGCTAAATTAATGAATTAAGTGCTATTGACAAAAAAGACTTGGAGACTAATTAAAGATAAACAATCATTGTGGGTAAGGTGGGTGCATGAATACTACATCAAGGATAAATGTGCGTGAAACTTTAGAATTTTCAACAATCAAAAAGTTCATTAGTAAAACTAGAGACAAGAAAAGAGGGGAATGCTTTAACCAAGTTAGAAATGGTGAATTCATTAACTTTGGTTTGATTGTTGGACTTCCTATGGACCACTCATTCAAATCAATAAATTGGATCCCCTAAATAATATAATTAATTCAGATACAAATGTAGCTCATGCCCTATCAATCATAAGACACAACTCACTCATCATCTCATCCTATTGAAGATGAAGTAACATGAAAATTAAAAGCCTCTAGTTGCTACTCCAATGCCTCATGTAGACTATTATACAATTAGGTTAATCCACAGCCAAGTTGAGACAAAATAGTTTGGAGTAAAGACAATTGTCCTAGAACAACACACACATTATGGACAACTTTTCAAATAAATCTCCCCGTACTAAACATATTAGGAAAGTAACTATACATTTCGAATTGGTGTATTTTGAGCAAAATGGAGTGGGAATCTCATGACCACTTACTTTTTCATTGTAGCTTCACAAACAAGATCTAGAAGTCTATAATGAGTGTATATAGTGTGGATAACCCTCCTATAAGATGTAACGAAGTAATAGATTGGAGTGTGAAGGTTAGAAGCATGATTGAACGAGATAGATGGGCAATATGCATATCTTTATCTTATATGGTCACATGTGTATGGACTAAAGGAGATAAAAGTGTCCTCACCAATTTAAGTTGAATGGAGGATAAGTTTTGTTTAATTACATATTTAGCATTTACATATTAAATTTTAAATTAATTACATATTTAGCATTTAAAATCAAATAAAATAAATATAGAAGCAAAAGTAAAATAAAAAAATTTATGCGATTTTAAAAAATAATAATAATTGAGAAAACAAATTAAAAATAATAATAATATCAACAATCATTAATATTATAAATTAAAAAAATATTATTTATAAAATAAAAGAATATTTGATAACAATAACTACGGATCAAACAATGGAAGCTAAATTTTTAAACTGACAGCAACAGAAAATAGGAGGAGGACGAAATTTTTTCCTACAATGGAAGCTTAATAAAACGAAAGAATTTAATGAAGAAGATTCCTAAAACACGAAGCATACCATAAACATTTGTTTTAAAGGAAATCTAGTTGGATTAAGAGGCATCACCACCATCAAGCCATCATCATTTCTAGGATGTGCCCGGTAGCCTGAGATGCAACAATGGAATCGGAAGAAGATGATTATTTAAGCATGACCTCATTGCTGTTGAACTTTAACGGAAAGATGAACTCTTACAGAGATTGGACTTGCCACAAATATATTTTAATAACAAGCCAACATATATAGATTGACTTTAAACAAATAGACTTACAGAAATACAAATTACAAGGCAAAATATATATGAATATCTAGCAAAAGCAAATAGCATGATCAAATTAAGACTTGACCAGAGGCTTAATTGTTGAATATTTCACTCCAAAGTACATTAATATCTGTGGCCTTCATAGACCAAGAGAAAATGGGAAAGTGGTAGAACTCAACCAACTATTTCCAGTAATGAAACTGCGTGGAGTGAAACTTTCAGCGTCGGCTGCGCTAGTAATCACGTTGAAGCCTCTCCACTTGACCCTTCCATTAGTATCAGCTGCAGCACCACTATTTTGATACTCTGCATAGTATAATGTGTTTAAAGCAAAGTTGCCACTCCACTCAAGCCACCCGGAAGACTGTACCACATCACTTATTGATGATTGCATGACGACGGTCCTTGAATACTCCTTCCATGGTCTACCCAGATAGGTTTGGAAGCTGCTCTTAACAGCTTCTAAATCAGAAGTGGCACCAATCCTACACTTCTGAATTACAATGCCTGTGTTTTGGTTAGGATCAGTCCTTCCTTGGGCTGTTATTGTATTCTTTTGGCCCTGGTTAGGTCTATGAGCATGGATGTCACAGTCCTGGAAGACAACTGCCGAGTTCCCAAAGATGAAATCAACAGTGCCTACTATTATGCACCTCACGAAAAATTGGCGATTGGTGTGGACATAAAGGGTGTCTTGGTAAGCCAAAATGTCGCATCTGTAGAATGCAGAAAGGTCGGCTCCAACTCGGAGAGCCACTGCTTGATGCTTTGAGGGACCAGCTGTGTTTTGGAATGTTATGTCTCTGGCTAAGAATCTTTTGCCAACCACGGCTGCAGCCAAATTCGATTGGAAATATTCAGATTAGTGGCTAGCTAGCCATGTTAAAATAAGATGGCAAATGTATAGTATGTTAGATGAGCAAACTGAAAACGCTTTGAGCAGTACAGCGACTGACAAGTGGTCTTCTCTAAGCCAGCTTTTTTGGAAAGATTCGAAAAGCTAGAAAAACGAAATGGCATCATTATGTTTCAAATAATTAACGTTCAGGAAAATATTATCTAAAGAAAATTTAAGTACTATATTGTTGAGTTAAGTCATTTTCGTGATTTCTGCTAATCTTGTCTTATATTGATTGGTCATATATCAGAATATGAAGAAGTACATCTATTGTTATATCAAGCACATGCCACTTAGCGGCTAGCTATATGGCAAGTAGCAGTGCTTATCCTGAAAGATTGTCTAGCTTTCTCCTTAATCTAAACGAATATCCACATGCTTTAGGTTGTGTCAACGCTCTTAACTGATTAAGTTACTACGTACGTAATTAAGCTTGGAATCAATCGATCGTTACATGAATTTTAGAACAGAAATAAGGATATGTGAAGGATCGATGACTGCATTATAGGGGTATGTATGCATTCTCTAGTAATAATAAATTGCTAGAATTGGTAAAAAGAAAAGAGGAAAAGGAAATAAGTAATTTTACCAACAGTAGCAGAATGGAAAGTGGTGCTCCCATCAGCCACATTCCTACTTGCAGTGATGATGGTACTTGTTCTTCCATCTCCCAAAATCATTATGTTAGTCTTATCCATTGGCACTTGCACATTTTCCCTGTAAACACCTGCTTTGATTCGAATTATGTACTTTTTGCTGCTCTTCTTTGGTGCAGCAGCAATAGCAGCCGATACTGTCGTATGGTTTCCGCTGCCATCTGCCGCCACCACAACATCTGGACTCAAAGTGGAAGACTGTAACAGTCGCTTGTCAGCTCCTGACAACCACTCTGGCCACCCACTCTGTCCATCTTCTTCGCTTTTAAGCCTCCTATTTGCAGTCTTATTAACCTCATTCGCCATATCAGTGTCTGTCAAGTTCTTGGTCATAGCAAGTGCATTGCTGCACATATGTTCAACATGAACTTGACCACCTCTTAATGCATTGCGAAAAGACTTGTCCTCCTTCTCGTAATTGAATCCGTCCAAGCACGTTTCTTGGTTGGTCATAGCAGAACTTATAAAGGTTTTAAGATCATCTGCATGTTCTGAAGGAGATTTCTTGTTGGGGTACTCCTTAAGATCCACCAAGGTCTCATGCAACTCATCCAGGGTCTTATCTATGGTCTCCAAGCAATCATGGAGAGCAATATTTTGTCGTTCAGTGAGATTTCCTGCAGCTCGAAGCTTCTCTATCATGAAGAAATTGTGTCGAACAGCTTCCATCGTGAGGTTTATGGATAATTGGATAACATCCTTTAATGTAGCCAAGTTGCTGATGGCTCCAGGG
Source organism: Erythroxylum kunthianum (assembly GCA_024582655.2). Classification (NCBI taxonomy): domain Eukaryota; kingdom Viridiplantae; phylum Streptophyta; class Magnoliopsida; order Malpighiales; family Erythroxylaceae; genus Erythroxylum; species Erythroxylum kunthianum. The sequence continues at coordinate 1,015,897 of JANIMX020000055.1, forward strand.
TCCCTGGATGTTATAGCTGAGTAACATAAATCAGGATATGTTGAGCTCATACATGAGGATTTGATAATTGCATGAGATGGTAAACTATCGATGGTAGTCTTATTTTTTGCATTCTTGTGATTGACAAGGCCAATTATCGTACCAACTAGTAGCAAAGAAGCAAAAATAGCTACAAGGAGCATTTTATGATGCTTGGAAGTGGGAGTTTGCTTGTCGCCATAATCTGATATTCTGGACATGCTTTTCATTTCTCGATCGTGTCTGTGTGGAACTTTGAAAGAAAGAATGAAAAGTGAAGAAAAAGAAGGAAATATTGGTGTAGCTAGATCGTATAAGAGTAATGGGAGAATGTGTAGTCCCAAGCAAGTAGAGGGGAGCTTTATAATGGAGAGCAATTGAAAACTTCTTATTTTCTTTTCTTTATTTAATTTTTGTATAGACCTCGTTAATTTATATTTTTAATGTAAATATGTAATATTTGTCTCCACCAAAACTTGTAAATAGTTAACTCAAACAAATGTTAAATAAGTGATATTATGTCACAATAAATAAAATTTATAGTTTAGGGCTTGTCAAGTTGATAAGTAAACTACTTGAAATTTTGTATTTAAGCTTATGTTTGACCTGAGGTTTCCGGTTCAAGCCCGAGCACAATTGACCCTAAACCAAACTCAATTAAATATATTATTTAATTTTTGAAATAAAAAATAACATCATTTTCTTTTAATTTCTTTAACTTTGGATCAGGTTAGTCAGGACAGTCCGAGCTCAACCTGAAACCTACAAATATTAAAAAAACTAAACGCGGCTTGAAATCTTGTCAACTCGAGCTGAGTCAGATCAAATCAGATCGGAATGGGCAAACTTTGTCATAACTAACAACAATTAAAGTATTATATATATAAAACAAGAAATAGTTTTATGCATATATTATATCCTTTATATTATTTTAGGGAGAAAAAAGTGATATATAATAAGACTTATAAGAGAATTATACATAAGCAATGTCTCGAATTCCGTTCCGTTCCGGTCGGTACCGGTCGGAACGTACCGTTCCGACCGAAAAATTGAACGGAATCCCCTTCTTTGGTACCGGCCGTCGGTACCGGCCGGAATTTAAAATTCCGGCTAAATACCGGCCGGTACCATAATTTTAAAAAAAATTAAGGACTAAAAAATAAATAAAAAAAATCTCACCACCCAAAAATTTCCCTCCAAATTTAAATTCAAATTTTTTTTTCCCTCCCACTCCAAAACCTCTCCCTCCCCTTCTTTAAATAATAATATTACATTATAATTTAATTATATTAATAACTTAATATTATTAATTATAATATAATTATATTAAAAATATTTTATATTATTAAAAAATTAATTAAATAGTTAATATAATTTATGTAAAGTATTAATACTTAAAAATAATTTATTTAAATATTATATATTTAAACTTTATCTTAATTTTTATAAAATTTTAAAATTATTTTTAAATAATTTATTTAATTATTAGATAAATACAGTAAATAAATTTTCAGATTTTTATTTAAATATTAGATAATTGTAATATTTAGAGAGTTAAAAATATTTATTATTTTTATTTGATATAATTATTATTTATTATATGATGAAATTGCATTATTTTAAAATTTTATAGTGTTCTTAATTGTGTACATTAAATATATATTACATTATAATATAATTATATTAATTACATTTTAAATTCTTAAAAAATTAAGTTTATGCATTTAGATAGTGAATATAATTT
>JANIMX020000055.1:1242000-1258422 GCA_024582655.2 Erythroxylum kunthianum
TTCACAGTAGTAGAATTGACAGAAACTACTGAAATAATGACTCACCAATGCAGTTCCTGCTAGTGCCACCAATGCAGATAGGAAATTGAAGAAAAGGGCTTCAGAAACACTAAAACCTGACCTTACCAGGATACCAAAGTCTCCCACCTGCAAAGAATTATATGAAAAGCATAAGTTCCTGTAGGAAGTACAATACCAAACATTAGAAAACTCTAAAGGTGCCAAAAAAATTGTTATTTGGCAAACCCAATTAGAAACAGTTATTAACTGATTCGGTGAGGAACTAAATTATGTAAGTTCTAACTGCATTCACTTAGTGACTGTCTCTCCTGGCCACCCTTGCCACCCATCTCTCTCTCTCCCTCCCTCTCTGCCCCCAATACCTTCCCCACCTCGAACAAATATCAATTTGATTCCTTACCTAACTGGTTAAAAAATAACAAAAGTTCACTCAGGATAGAATCGAGGCACAAGAGATGACTTCATCCAGAGGATAAATAGATAGTAACAAGAACAATAAATAATACAACCATCAATAATAGTACAACTAATGCAGAATTTTACTCTTTTCGTTAATAATTTTTCTTCATTGGAAAAGGAATTAAAGTATTGATGCTTTTTAGATTGTTCTTGTTGTACTAGGATTCAACTCTATTAAAGAAGGAAAGAAGTATAAATTTGTGCTCCAACTTTGACCTTAAGAAAATTTTGTTCCCTGATTTTTCTTTTTTGCCAAACTGACCTCAAATTTTTGTATTGTTGTCAATCAAAATTCAAATTGACCACATTTTTCCTCCATATACTGATAAATTTTAGATTTAACTAACAATTTGAAGTCAACTTAACAAAAATAAAATTCATGGGACCAAGTGCACTTGACCGTAAAGTTTGAGCACGAATTTGCCTTTTTTCCAAGAAGGATAATAGGAAAAATTATCATTAGATTAAGATTTAATTTTTACAGGAGTATTACAAGTCAAGAGTCCTTATATATCAATTTTGAAGGGAGAAGAGAGTATTTTCAGGCTATGAATTCAGCATTCTGTACTGAAATTTCAAAGTTCAAATTCAAATTTCAGCAAACCTATCAGAAATCCAGCAGCCCAAATTTTCCAATTTCCGTCAAATTTGTTACCTACTAGATATATCTTCTATTCCTCCTACATTAATTTGGTATCAAATTTTGTGTTCGACAGTGTCAACTTCTTGTAGAAGGATGTACAAGGGACTGTTGAATGACCAAGAGCAAGATGAATCAAATTTTGCAAATTCTGGAAAATTTGAACAGCCTTAACACATGTTTTTAAGAAGGGCAATCCTAATGCAGAGAACCTAATGGGCCAGCAATCTGAAATGTAGACGCAGAAAATTCTAGCAATAGGGCTGAAGATAATGAAGGACAAGGAGATTAGACAAGTTGTAGTGAAGGAAAACACTCTGACATGCTAGAGACAATGGATAACAACTTCTATTCATAGGTTGACTCTCAACAAGTTGAGGAGAATAATGCAAAATAAAATTTGGTTTAGTTATGTTTTTACTCAATAATTGTCCTTAATTAAAAACAGAATTGAAGTATTTTTATTACAGTTTATCTTTGTTGGACTATGATCTAAGTTTATTAGGAAATAATAAGAATCCTTATTAGACTAGGATCCAATTTCTATTTGAGTATTTTAAGTTCTTATTTAGGTAGGATTAAGACCAAGAAGACAAATTTCATATATAAGATTAAATGTTTCACTGATATGGGAGTAAAGAGACTTTTCAGGTTATGAATTTTAGTGTGAAAGTGTGATGCATTCTCATTTAAGAGTGATTCCTGGACATTAAGCATGATGCCTAGTTTTTTATAAGTCCTAGATGTGATTTCAGGAGTTGCTAGTGTGAAACTATTATCTTTATGTAACAAAAGCTTTTAGGTTTTTTCTTCAATAATTAATAAAAAAATATATGTATACTTACTTTTTTCGCATACTAGATAGCGTTCTTATTTTAATTTTGAAGTAGCTGTCCTCTACTTGTCCTACAACAACAACATAAAGATGCCACCAACTAATGAAATTTGTTTCCATCAATGAACAAAAGGGAGCAGTCAAACCTCTTGAGGAAGCTCATGAGCAAGCAAAAACAAAGTTCTAGACCATCCACCAACAGATCCATAAACCAGAAATGCACTTCCCAAAGCCATTCCATCAGTGAAATTGTGCTGTCATATCAACATAACTTAAGTACTGTGAAACGCTTTATGAAAAGGAGAATAAGGCAATACAAGCAAAAAGGAACCCATACTTACAACGCCATCAGAGAAGAGATTAAGATAACCAAATACAAGGCTTGATGAGGGGAAATCAGTATCTTTCTTGTTTAAGGATTTGATCCTATCACTAGAGTTTCTTGAAGCATCTCTATCTGTTTCATCATCCGTGCTGTCAAACATAGTGTTTCTCTGAAAATTGAAGCATGTCAATTGGTTTCATGTTCATTTCGAGATGAAAATTGTGTTTGTTAAAGTCATACTGAGCCTTGGGCTCCTTTTGCAGAGCACAGAGGATAAAGAAAGAGAAACAGTCATTCAGGCTTCCTTGCTATGCATACTAATTAGAATGTAACATGTCAACACCGTATATTTTCAGATTTAGCAATCATTAGTACCAGAGAGCTTCTAATAGCATACCAAGATATTGCATATGCACAGAAGCCACCTACATTTATTGTTAGGCCAAACCCTTTTTACAATCTCGACTGCCTAAAGTTCAATTTCAGATTATTTTCACCTTTCCAAACCTAAGAATGATGCTTGATATCATAGGGAACTTTGACTGCCAAAAGTTAAAAATTAAAGCTATCTCCTCATCTTACCTTGCAAAAAAGAGATGCATCTTGTGTCAAATTAACACCATTCAAAGAGTTGTTAGACACGTCTTCTGAACCTTCTGCTCCACATTCCTTTGAAGAGTGTGGTTGACTCTTTTCATGAACTTCATCCGCATCCTTCAATTTCCTACTTTTCTTGTGAAGATGGTGGTGATGACCATGACTCCATGCATTAGTCTCTGTGGAGTTATTTTCAACATACCTGACCACCTTCTCAACTAGGAGGAAAAGTACAATGCCAGCTGTGACAACCAATACAGCAAAATAAGAATTCAAATAGTTGTAATCCAATCCAGAAAATACTTAATGATACTAAGAAATCAAAAACTATCAATTATGGAGGGAAATAATAAATTACATTACCTACCAGTAGAAACTACAAAACAATTTAACAAGACATTAAAAGCAGTGTCTAACATCAATCTATCTGATTCAGATATTCTTATTATTTCACTTCTTGGATCTACTTATTCCATTTCTTGTCTTATTTCTCCCCTTAGCAAATAGGAGTCGAATTTTAAGTAGGTTTAAAAATACAAGGCTAATGTTTGTGTTAATTAGTCATTGCAACTGAAGATGGTTTTGGAAAAATCTAAGACAAAGGTAGCATTTCTACGGAACAAGTTGTAGATGTCTAAGAAACAATGTTTGAATCACAGGTGACTGCCCACTCAAAGAATCAAGCAGTAACAATGTAAATTGGTAGAGGGGCCAGTTTCCCTTTCTTAGCAACTGGGTTCTCTGCAGAGAACTCCTAGAGCAAAATCATAAATGCATAAGGATGATGTTGGGGACTGCAACCTCAAGTGTGTCCAACAAAAAAACAAAATGTAAAAAAATAAAACTGTCAAGAACCGTGTATATAGCCTAGGTTATATATCTAGGGTAATCTTGTGTGTATTCCTTTTTAGTACAGAACCAGCAAAATAGGAAATGTCCCATAATCACAGGGATCTGCTCATAGAATAGGCTGTCATTTTACTTCCTTAATTAGCTCACAAGCTGTGTATATATATCTGATGTATTTTCAGCATCATAAACATATATGAAATTATTCTCTCCTAATTTTCTAGAAAGTCAAATGTTTGTGGCTCTTACGCCAGATCACTAAGTCCATACCTCAGCAGTCCGCACCTCTTGTGCATAGGTTGGTGATACCGTTGTCACAATATTTGAGTAGACTACCGCACCCTGAATAAAAAGGAATAATGGTACGTGGCTGATACTGGTTCTAAACAGTAATGGTATTGACATTTCAATAAACAATTGGAATACCTTAACAGGATTCACTCTATCATGTGCTGAGTTGTCCTGCATTCTATCTGACCTATTTAGCTGGTGGACATCAAGTCCACAAGACGCCAGTTCTGATGCAGGTGCAGTCCCTTGATACTCAAAGTTGTGACATGTAAAGCAAATTCTAGCTGAATTTAGTCCTTTGGGGGCATAGATGTCCCAATAAAGTGGTGCCTAAAATAGCAAATAGGAAGTTTATTTAGTTAGTGAAATAAAGTGCAGATATGGAAAAGAAAAACAAACAGACAAGACAAAAGGTAATCATACAATAAAAGCAGTCTGCCAATCATGACAATGGATTATGTCAGGCCTTTTGCCAGCTTGGAGAAGCAGTTCGAGTGCTGCACGGCTGAAAAATGAAAAACGTCTGAAATCATCATGCTGCCCATAAAACTGTCCTCTCCAGAAGAACTTGTCAGGGTGATGAGGCTCAATAAAGTAAATTGGAAGACCTATGCAATAAAAATTACAATCAAAATACAATAAAAATGAATGTTACAAGATAACCCTGAATGAGCAACACAAAGAGCTCTAAACCTTCAACTGTGCCAACCCATATTTTGTTCTTGTACAGCTTGCCATCAAAATATGATTCCACAACAACATCTAGGGCCTGCACAACCAATCATGTGAGACAACTGTTCACATAAACTGTTCTGTCTGTTGCTCAAATCTCAAATGGAGGGCATACCCTAAAGTCTTTAATGCGCTCATACTGCATGCAATCATACTTGGGAAGAATGACTTCGACGAGGTGTCCTCTTTTTTGGAGTGCTTTACCAAGACCAGTTACTACATCTCCCAAGCCACCAACCTATAAATGAGCATTGTAAAAGTATTATCAAGACTTTAACAGGGAAAAGAGTGTAAGAAAAGAAAGGAAAAGACAATAATATGAATGAAACACATTATCTTTGCTGCACCCAGGAGTTAATGTCCAACCATTTGGACATAAAAAACTATCAAAAAAATATTCTGAAGATTACTCCAGTTTCTAGGTAAATTATGAATTAAGAAACATCAGTGTACTTCACCTTTGAGATGAAAAATCTGAAATTATTCAGCTTAATTTAACTCATTGAACACTATCAATCCCGGTTTTAATACTTCCCTTGAAAAATCGCACTTGATGGGTTTTACCCCAGACTCCGCGTATCAGCGGGATTTCTACTGGTTGTTGTTATTGCTGTTGTTGAACACTTTCATAAACATATAACAGCTAAAATTCTCCATTTGGAAATAAAAGACTATTAAAAAAATATTCTTAAGATTACTCCAGTTTCTAGTTAAATTATGAATTAAAAAATGTTAGTGTACTTCACTTTTGAGATGTAAAATCTGAAATTATTCAGCTTAATTTAACTCATTGAACACTTGTCATAAACATATAGCAGCTAAAATTCTTTTGTGCCCAAAAAAAGGAAGCAATCATCAATCCCACAATAATTATGACTTCTATGTAGTTGGCAATGTCAGGTAAATGGAAAAAATAAGATTAGAAAGTGATAAGAAATCTGCGTTACAGGCAGATCAGGCGGAAGAACTAGAGTGCTGATTAGGTGGGGGATACTCTAAAGGCAACAATGATGAAGAAGAACAGGATGATCTCCCACATCATAACAATTTTTACCTTAAGAACTCCACTCTTTGTTACCCTATTAAAAAACATGTTTTTGTGTTGAAAATACATGGATAAAAATGATAATAATAATAATAATAATAGTATAAAGATGATTAAAAAAATCAAATGGCTAGAGAAATACATTTATTGAAATAAGTCACAATCAGTGCACTGTATATGAGACAATTTCAGCTCTAAAGACAAATAAGTATCATATCAAACTTCATGGCAAAAGGTCACTTTATAAACAGAACAAAGATTACTTTAGGCAGAAATAACCATGGAAATAGGTAGGAACAGAAAACTAGTTAATCTGATACCACTTAAGTAAGAAGAATCGAGGAAGAAGCTAGAAGAAAGAGACGAGACTGAGATCTATATTTCATTCAATAGATTTGTTAGAGTTTGTTATACCACATATATACGTTGGAGAAACAACTTGATAATGGTCTTTTAAACAGTGATCAATACACTAGTGGCATGTGTAATGACCAGCTACAACAAATACTCGAGTAAAGAAATAACATGACATAGTAGCTTCCTCTCAGTAAAAGATGTAGTAAGCTACAATTTTATTCCATTGATCGCAATAGTCCACTCCACTCCAGAATTAAAGTGTAACAATAGCTCCCCCTTATAGAACCTTGTCGTAGGAAACTGTTGTTGAAAATCAGAAAAAAAAACTCCCAAGTTGGGGCTACATTGTCTCCTGACCACTGCAAACTTGAATGACTGACTTGTTATGGTGTTTCACCAAGATCCTTCCCAGTTTAGCGAGTGAAACTTTTTCTTCATCTATCAACTCCGACGTCATATTTAGAGCTTAACTTCCTTGTTGGAATGTATTTGTTAAGTTGAGAAATGTGAAACACATTGTGAATGAGTTGTGAATTTCAGTGCTAGATGGAAATTCAAGCTTGTATGTCACTTTGTCAACAATATTGAAGGGTCCATAGAACAAGGCTGTCAACTTCTGGTTACTTCTTCTTGCCATTTATCCTTGTTGATAAGGTTGCAGTTTGACAAGGTGGCCTGTTGCTGCATTCTTTTATAAGCCCTCTGGAGACGAAATTGTATCACTTAAATGGTTGTCCCTCAGTCCCTAATAGCTTGGCCCACTGAGATTATCTTAGAATCACCTGCAAAATTGGGCACATGCAAGGATGGACTATAGCCATATAAAGCTTCAAATGGGGTCATGTTAATGGCTGTGTGATGTTTAGTATTATACCACTATTCCACTAGAGGTAACAAATAACTCCTTTTGGAAGGGTAATCATGCACCTGAGGTATGTTTCCAGAGTTCTGTTCAGCACTTCAACTTGCCCATCAGTTTGAGGTGTAAGCTGAAGACATGTCCAGCCCTACTCATTATAGCCTATAGAATTCTAGCCAAAAAGAACTCAAGAAAATTGGATCCCTATCACTGGTGATTGTTTCAGGCATTCCAGAAGCTTGAGAGCATTCGCTAAGAATGATTGGGCAATAGATTTAGCAGAATATGGATGTTTAAGAGTTAGAAAACTTGCATACTTGGTGAATCTATTAATGATTACCATGATCACAGATTGACCATTAGAGTTAGGTAATCCCTCAATGAAATTCATGTTTTTGTCAACCCAACAACATTTGGGAATGGGAAGTCGCTGTAGAAATCCAGCAGGAGCAAAAGTGGCATTCTTGTTCTGTTGAGAAGTTTGGCACTGCCTCACCCAATTCTTGGTATCCCTCTGCATATTTTTCCAAAAGAACAAGGCTTGAAGCCTTTTGAAAGTGGAAAACATGCTTGAATGTCCCCCACTAAATTCTTCATGTATCATTTTCAATATCCTGGATTATAATGACACATTAACAACTACTCTCCCCTTCCATTAATCAATGCCGTCCTGCCATTGATATGTGTTAGACTGTAAGAATTCACTTGACAACTTGGTGATAAGATCCTTGACAAAAGTATCCTCCTCCCAACTATTCTTGAGAATTTGAGTCAACATGACAACAAACATCTCCACACTAGATACCCTTCTAGACAAAGCATCATTTGCAGTATTTTCCCTGCCTTTCTTATAATTTCAAAATCATATCCTAGGAGTTTGAGAAGCAAATGTTCGAATGGAGTACACATCCTTTGTTTCAGTACAAGCTTCAAACTCTTATGATCGGTGTGAATGATAAATGGTTTCCCATTCAAATAGTGATGTCAATATTTAATAGCCATCACTATAGCCAATAATTCTTTCTCATACACAAATAATGCATAATGTTTAGGAGTTAGGGCCAATACGCTAGTGGCATGGCATGTGTAATAACTAGTTACAACAGATACTCATGGCATAGTGGCTTCCTCTCGGTAAACTACGTAGTAAGCTATATTCTTTTTCCTTTGAACGTGACGGTCAACTCCACTCGAGAATTAAAGTGTAAAATTCACAACATCTATCTTAATGGCTGAAGCATTTTACTCTTCTTGGTTCGTTCAATATTTAGCACAAACACTTTATTGTGTGTTATGGTCATATAAGAGATGTCTATCTTAAAGTCATAAAAGGCTAGAAAAATGGTGTCAATTACATCTCTAGCTTAACACTTCCACAGGAAATTGTCAACCCAACATATCAACAACGGGAAATTCTCAAAAAAGAAAAAGGAAAATTTATATTTAGCAATGTGAAATTCACCTTAGCAAATGGTGCCATCTCTGCTGCGATATGAATGACATGTAATCCTGGACTAGAACCAAAAACAGGAACAAATTAAACAACCATAAGCAGTGAATTTTGCGATAAAATCTTTACCTTCTAGGTGATGATGTTAGCTTAAGAAATCTAGAGATGGCTTCATGCTGATTCTTTTCTCCACACTCCAAGTATGCATCCCTAATATGCGCATCTTTCTTCCACACCATTTCCCTCAATAGCTTTGCATCATCTGTAGAAATTCTCTTTTCGAGCAGCCAACCATCAATTATGAGCAGTATACGGCTCCAGAATTCCGATGGCATGTCATCTATAGGTTCATTTAGAGCTCTTTTTTTGCTTTCTTTTTTCAAACTGTTAAGTGTTTCTTGAAATTCCTCCACTGAATTTTGGTATAATTGGATATAAGAATGTATCTCTTCATCTGATCTTTGAATACGTTCTTCCAATAGTTTTTTCTTCTCCTGCATCAGTTCATTATACTGGTGCAATCTTTCTGATGAAAACTTATAGACATTAGCTTCCTCCAGGCACTCTTCCAATTTATCAACCTTCTTTCGAAGTTCTTGGTTTTGCTGTAACACTAGAACAGCTTGGTCAGCCTGTTCAGGAGCGTTATCCAGCAGTACTTGCAAACTTTCAACCTTCTCCTGTAAATCCTTGCATTCAATTTTAAGACTAGATATTTTTAAAAGATCTTCTCGAGAATCTGAGAGTTTGATTTCCAAGTCTTTCAACAAAGACTCCAGAAATGACTTTTCCTTCTCCAGCACTATGATGCGCTCATCTGTGTCCTTAATATTATTTAGCTCTAATTTAAGCTTTTCTATATCATTCTTGAGAGACATATTCTCCATTCTCAATGATCTAAGCTCTTCACTGAGAGGAGGAGGAACTTTATTCTGAACAAGAAGGGCCTTCTCTGTCAAAATTTTGTTTTGGTCCTCAAAAGGATCCACCAGACTTCTCTCAACAGCAGCACTGTAAGTCAGTTCATCCCTTAATTTTTCTAACTGGTCTTCCAGGAGTTCCACATGCACCTTTTGCTGAGCTGCAACCTTCAGCTTGGCATCAGTTTCTGCCAATCTCATCTGCAAAACATTTATTTCGCCTTGTAACCCTTCCTTCTCATTAAGGATTCTCTCAAGGTCTTCAAGTGCATGGATACGAGCTTGGTTGAGAAGAAGGATATCTGTGATATGTGTGACACTATTAAGTATGTTGTGGCTATGATAAAAAGAAAACTAAATGAAATAATATAAACTGCATAATAGAATGGCATCCTACTTTTCTCTGCATTTCTTATCATCCCTATCATATCATCAAGTTGAACACCTGGAAGTTGTTCCTTGTGATCCATGTTTACAGCCTGTAAGAAAGACAATTGAAGAATTGAATGTCAATTCTCTGATACATTCCTTGCTATATCATGGTGCAAGGACACAACAGATAAGTAAAACCAGTTTGAGTCATAAATGATCCAAACAGTAACACGAAACACTTAAGCACACACTAATACGTTGAATCTCAAGTGCTCCAAACTGAAGCTTCCTAATATTGAATCTACTACATAGTCCTTGAAATAAGTGATCCAAAATATTTTGGAAAGAAATAATACCGAGGATTCTGTTTCATCAAGATCGTCTGAAAGCTTCTCTTCTGCTTGCTTGTTTAAAGCCTATGTAACACAGAAAATAACTTTACATTTCAATTGCTTTTCCAATTTTGATGGAATAAGGATATGTCTGAAGAGTCATTTTTTAAGGAATAAGCACCCATTGACAAAATTCAATTGAAATTATAGCATGAACAAGAGGACAACCAATACTTATTAGGACTATAACTGTACAAGCAATGCAAATGATAACTAATTAGAATTCTAGTATCATATTGTATGTATGCAGCAGCCATGTGGCACTTTCTTCAAAATTCATAGATAAGATAGATGAGAGATAAAGAAAAGCACTTTGGAGTACTGTTTTCTCCACATATATTGCTCCTCAAGCATCCTATATACTTGAATTATACCAAGGTAGACCCTGTAAATCTTACTCATCCAAGATCAAAGGGTGACGACATATAAAAGAATAAAGAAATGAGAATGAGAATAAAGGATAAAAAGAGGAAAATAAGATATTTATGTAGTTCAGACATAAAGACCTATTTCCACAGATACAACAATAAAGTTCACATCTTTCTCATTAGATTTGTGTGTGATTACATAATATCATAAATCCCTCTTCATGGGGAGGATGAGTGATCTTTCCATAATAATAGAATATTCTAATATTAATAATGGTGTACAATTGATATACATCAACATATTTGTTGAGTATGTGTATTCTTTAATATTTTTTTAACATCTCCCCATAATATGAGCATGGATCAAAGTGTAATGATCATCTTGATTATAAAAAGAGATTAGCCGACAGTAGTAAATGATTGATGTTGTAGCACCATGTGATTGACAATAACATGGCATGCAGCTTCAACTTGCATAGTTGTTGACAAGATGATAAGCAACTCTAGCTTGCATGACTACTGAAATTGACAGTTTTAGAATGGTGTGGTTGTATCACAGGTCATTGAAAGAAACTGCAGCTATAGAAAGGCAAGAAGAACACAGGTTTCCCATCATACTTGGTATAACAATAAATGATAGTAACTTAACTCTAATACATGTTGAGATATAAAAGAAATAAAATAACAAGAAACAAAATAGAGGGAGAGAAAAAAGAAGATAAGAGATTAACCCAGTTTTGTCGTAAGGGCTTACATCCATGGACACAAGAATAAAATTCATATATTTCTCTTTAGGATAGCGTGTGTCATTACATAATACAAGTCCCTATTTTATAAAGATAATGGGAGATTTTCCATAATAATAGAATATTCTAACATTAATATTGATATACACCACTGACATCAAATCAGCACACTGTAAAATATAGCTATTCTAAAATATTCATAATAGAAGGGATTGTTATGCCTTAAGCAGAAGAGTGATATCTAAAGTTGTTCTCCTCGCATAACATTTGGGAAACTAGGAAGATGAATGCAACAAAAGAAATCATTTGTCAAAGTAAACAAGTTCACGAAAATTATTGTCAATCTCCTTGCAAAGTCACAGTAAAGGATAATACCAAAGGTTTCATTTCTTCTATTTCCAGGCTGTCCAAAGATGATGCATCAGTTTTCCAAACATGCTCCATATCTACACAACTGTCCAAACTTCTCCTGTTGGTATTCTGTATATTATTTACATCTATGCTAGGGGCAATATCTTTTGGTGCAATATCATGGTTCGAGTTTGGGACACTATTAGCTAAAACAATGTGCCCCCCAGGACTCTCTTCATCATTAGATTCAAAATCAGCACTTGTTGAAGGCTGTTCAGGAAGGCCTTCTTTCACAGGTCGTCTCTTGTTATTGGAGCTGCATGGCATTGACCAAATATTGGTTCATACAGATACAAAGTACAAAGTCAAAAATTCAAATAAAATTAACATGAGTTATCATAAGGTCACTCAAGTTCTGAAGGATAAAACTGTAGATGACGATTTGTAAGTTAAAACTGAAAGCAATCCACCATGAGAACTGTTGGAATGCCCATTAGCAAATAAAAAAAAATCATGCCTGATGAGAGATCAGCGAATGGAAGTCTGATAACAAACTAGTTTGCTTCTTTCAACAAATTCTGCCACCTCACCATAGTATCATCTGATATTATCGAATCAATATATCATGTTTAACTATCTTATTACTATCTAAATAAGGAAACAGTACTCTCACTACAACTTGATTTTGTTTCAAACTTGAACCATCAACTCATCATCAAGCAAATGCATCAGCCAAACCAATAACCCGATGCTCATTTCAAAACACACAAGACTATCGCTTTGTAGCTTACTTTTTCCCTTCATAAAATTTATGTCCCCAATACTTCCCATTTTACTTCACAGAAGTTCAATCCCCAACAATTCGTTCAACTAATTTCCAACAAGAAAAGAAAGAAAGCAGAATGACCAAAAACAAATATGTAAAATCGAAAATGCCCCAAGCGGAATTCGTAAAGATCGAATAAAAAGTAAAAATAAAAAATAAAACACATCAGAACTTATATTTCTGACCCTAAATCCAAAATTCAATGAAAGATCAAAACTTTTAACCCGCTGAAATCCAAATAATTACGCAAACGAAACACAGAAACAAAGAGCAATTACGCAAACGAAACACAGAAACAAAGAGCAATTAATAAACAAACAACAAGAAGAGGAATAAGAAATACCGAAAATGGCGGGGTCGCATTCTGCAGGAAGCAGGAAGTAATCTTTGGGTAGGCAAAGGGAACCGTAAGCTGGTTGGCTGCTTGTTACGATCCAAACCCATGAATCCGCCGTGGCTTAGAAACCAGTTTGATAGCTTTGTCGCCATTTTCAGATTGTCTCACACCGGCAAGACCCTCTCTATCTTCTCCCTCAATACCCTGGCTTTCTGTGTGCTTTTGTGTGTACAAGTTAGCCCTTGATGTAGTTTTCGACTCTAAACAAATCTATTTTCAAGGAATTGCATCCCTCCATCTAACTCTAAGCCACGTATGTTTTTTAACGATGATACGGGAAGGTGTCGTACACTTTCGATGCCACTTCTGTCTAACTCTAAACTCAAAAGCCTTATCATGATCCATCGGTGGAGGATGATGGGTCCCATTATGCTCCTCTCATCCTATTCCGATTGTTATATAATAGGTCTAAACCATTTCATCCACTTCCTTAGATATATTGACTATGAAATAAGTCAACCATTTCCATCAGAGGAACGCCCTCTCCTCCTAGTCCTCTCATCTACTTCCATGTAAGGCTATCAAATCGACTTTAAGATAGTAATAGTAAATCTAAACCATTTCCATCAAAGGAACCAAAGATGTACTGATGTTAAATGAAAAAAGCAACCACCTTGTCCAAAGTCCTGGTTATAAGAAGAGGAAGCTGTCCGTGTCCTTGTAGCTTCAACTTCTCTACCTTATTGTCCACAGGCTCACCTTATTGTCAATCCTCATGTATTGCTTCTCTTCAACTATGCGCTCTAAACAAGAATCTCCAACAGGGTCAAAAACTACATGCCCACTTGCTCACCACTGGCCTTTTCACCTCCTCTCCTTCATGCACAACGAGCCTCATCAACATGTATGCAAAATGTCACCAAATAAGCCTTGCCCTTGCGGTGTTCAACCATTGCTCACATATTCATCGTAATGTTTTCTGTTACAATGCAGTCATTTCTGGGTTGGTTTCCAATGGGCTTGTAAAAGATGGGGTGGAAATTTATTGGGACATGAGAGTAGTGGGTGTTTATCCAGATAAATTTACTTTTCCTTGTTTGATTAAGGGGTTTTGTGAGGTTATGGAGGTTAAAAAAATTCATGGTTTGGTGTTTAAACTTGGGTTGGAGTTGGGTGTGTATGTGGGGAGTGCTTTGATTAATAGTTATTTGAAGTTTGAATTGATACATGAGGCGAATCAAGTGTTTGACGATATGCCTGTGAGAGATGTTGGGTTGTGGAATTCCATGGTAAATGGATATGCTCTGGCAGGTAGGTTGAATGAGGCAATGGAAGTTGTTAGGAGAATGAATAAAAAAGGAGTTTTGATGAGTAGATATACGGTTACAGGGGTTCTCTCTGTTTTTGCTGATATTAGAGACTTTGACAATGGGACATCGATTCATAGTTTTGTGATGAAAATGGGGTTTGGCTCCAGTGCTGCAGTATGCAATGCATTGATTGATATGTACGGGAAGTGCAACTCCAATGACAAGGCATTTCAGATTTTTCAGAAAATGGATGAGAAGGATATACTCTCTTGGAATTCGGTTATGCGAGCAAATGAGCAGTCTGGTGATCATGAAGCAACGTTGAGGCTTTACAGGAGAATGATTGATCACGGATTTCAGCCTGATTTGGTCACAATAAGAACAGTTCTTTCTGCTTGTGCTCAGTTACCCTCGCTGACACATGGTAGGAAGGTCCACGCCTGCTTTGTTGTTAATGGGTTCTGGAATGATATTGATGCTGTGCTGATGGGTAATGCTCTTCTACACATGTATGCTAAGTGCGGGAGCATGAGAGATGCTCGTGTGGTTTTTGATAATATGAGCATTACTGATGTAGCATCATGGAATATAATGATTATGGGATATGGAATGCACGGTTATGGAGTTGAGGCATTAAATATGTTTTCATGCATGTGCAAGTGTAAGTGGGAAGTTAGACCCAATGAGGTAACATTTTTAGCAATTCTGTCAGCTTGCAGCCATGCAGGCTTTGTGAATCAAGGTCGTGAGTTTCTTGAGCAAATGGAGATAAATTACGGTATCAGTCCAACAATAAAGCATTATGCTTGTGTCGTTGACATGCTTGGCCGGGCTGGGCAGCTTGAAGAAGCATATAAATTGGCTCTCTCAATGCCTATAAAGACAAACTCTATTGTATGGAGGTCCGTTTTGGCTGCATGCCGACTCCATGAAAATGCACAGCTTTTAAAGGTTGCTGCAGACCACGTTGAACTTCAGCTTGGACACTCTGGTAATAATGTGCTCATGTCAAATGTTTTTGTTGATGAGAAGGTGTCAGGTGTTGGGGATACGATGATGAAGCAGCAGCTGAATCTGAAGAAGATACCAGGGTGTAGCTGGATTGAGCTTTTAGATGGTACCCATGTTTTTGTTGCAGGTTCTTGTACCTATCCCAAAACATAGATCCGATCTTTGTACTTGTTCAATACCCATCTATTGAATCGCACCATTTTTTCTAGGATCTGTTCATACTTGGTCATGTGTCACTTTTAGCACGATTCGAATATTTTTTTCTTCCGTCATTGTTGGGGATTTGTTCCTACTAAATTGGACCACCTCGGCATACTGTTGCCATGTGGCTGTTGATGTGGTATTAAAACCTAAAACCTATTTTTTAAAAGACCTAGCCCAATAACATCCATCCCAAATTTTCTTCTGTTTTCTTTAATTTGCAGCAAATCCCTGAAAACGAAGGATGATTATTTATCTTCTTCGTTTCCTATATAAAGCTTAAGCTGGGAGGTTGGTCTGAGCTCTTCTTGCCCTAATTTTTTTGGATTTTAATTTAAATTTAAGAAATTAATATTTAAATGCACATCAGCAACAACATGGCAAGTGACTTTAATCTGTCCAAGTGATCTTAATTTAATTATTTGGCAGAAGAGGTGACAAAAGGGAGTATTTTTCTATTTGGAAAACGTTTGAATTGAAGGTACACTGATATTAAAGATAATAGCAAGTACCATTTTAGACTTTTTACTAAATGTTAAAAAACAAATGAGAGGTCGTGATTTGTTGTGAATGGAAGATCACATGTTCGAATTACGAAAATAGTCTCTTTATAAAAAATACAAAAAAAAAGTTATGTACAATTAATGTCCCTCACCCAATTCTCGTAAAGCGAAAAAATTGGATTTGTTGTAGTTGTAAATAAATGAAACCTTTTGTTCCCCGCCTCTTCCTTTGCTCTGTTGAGTAACTGGCCCCTCCTTTTTTTCTTTGTCAGCTTACCAGTTACTTGTTTTGGATAAAATAGTGTCAGCCTATAATACTATTTTTTCCCCTTTAACCCCTTCAACATCCAAACCCTCACTCCATCCAGTCAACAACCCTAAACCAACATCTCTTTCAGACATTAACCCTAAACAAATAGTCATAAACCCTAAGCAAATCATCTCTTTCAGTTATCAACCCTACTCAAACACTAAAACATGTTGTCACAGAACAAGAGCAAAAATCACTACCAAAACCTCCTAAAAAACCCTTACCTCCTCCTATCTCCAAAAGCTAGAAATAAGTGGTAGGAGAGGATCAGGAATCTGTTTTGCACTATTCGGCACCAAAAGAGATAAATGCCAA
>JANIMX020000055.1:1321314-1331506 GCA_024582655.2 Erythroxylum kunthianum
GTGTAAGGTTGAGAGTGAGTGATCGAGTGTGATACCGGTAGCGAACCGGAATTTCCTTTCAGGGGGTGTCGGGGCGTTACACTAACAACCTTTTTCTACCTCTCTCTTTAGACTCCAACTTCCATCCTAATTCAACTATTAAAGAGTTAGTAGAAAAAATTCACATGCCCACCTAATTACAAAACCATTGCCTATACCAGAAGGCTAACCAAGTTTAAGAGCTAAACCTTAACTCCAAGACTCTTGTGTCTCTTCAAGTTTATCCTTCAGATAGTTATTCAATTCAAAAACAAAATGTTTAATCATTAGGAAGAAGAACCTAGTCTGAGGTGGTGGAAGATTCATCCCGACTCACCAAGTTAAGTTACTTTACTTAGAAAAATGGAAGAGAGAATGTTGTAATGTTGTATCTCCACTTGTGGAAGTACTCCAAGCAAGTGTAGCAAGAAGGATCACTACCTTTATGGGATACTTCCTAGAAAAAAGGCCTCCCTTTCCTCTGATGAATGCATAGGCAAAAGAAAAATGAGGAAGCTCAAGATTGGAGAAAGTTCTTATCAATGAGGAAGAATTCTTTTTATTTAGGTTCACAAGTGAATCAAATGAACTAAAAATACTATAATAATTCCCTTGGCATGTCAATAGAAAGCCTATACTACTTTAGAAATGGAAACCAGGTATTGTTTTAGACAAAACCAAGTTGAAAATGATTCATATATGGATTCATTATCTTAATATACCCTAGAATATTGGAGCAATTATGATGAAGCCACCTAGAAAGTTCAATAAAATAACCATTATGAAAGGATGAAAACTTAATGGCAATAAGTAGAATATGATTTACTATAATTTGTATTGAATTGGAGATAAGCAAATAGGTATTTAAGAAACTTAGGTTGAAAAGATTGGATGAATTTAAGACATTAGACCAAATTGAGAACCTCTTTAATAGGGGATTTTAAATAACTAATAGTAGAAGACAATTATCACCATAACCAGAAAGATATGCAAGACTAAACAAAGAATGTAAATGAAAAGCTAGAGGAAAAAGGAATTTAAGTCAATGAAGCTTTGAATGTGAGCAATGTGAAAATATCGATCTAGTTAGGAACTTCTTTTGATAGCAACGAGAGAGTTGCTATGGAAAGGTAGGCACAATGATAAGTATCATGATAAGGTAAAATGGAGCGAAGTGATTGTACCAGAACTAGAAAGTGTATAGGGGTAACTCTTATAAGTTTAAGCAATAAGGTGCTAATAAGGAAGAGGCTTTGAAGATTGTTAAATGACAAAGAATACTTATGGACTAGATGGGTCTATACTTATTTCTTAGAAAGGAAAAGTATTTGGGAAATTAAAGCAAGGCCTTCACATTCTTGCTTCATATCTCAATTGCTTAAGCTAAGTGAGACTCTTGCAAGATACATCAAATATAGAATAGGCAATGGAGAAAAGGCCTCACTATTATTTGATAATTGGAGAAATATAATTCCAGTAATTAATTCCTTAATATTGACTCGCATTCAAGACCTTCCAAGGAACTCAAAGGTAAATATCTGGATAAGTTCTAACTAATGGATGAACTTCCCTATAGGCTTGGCTCAAGTTATTCCCAACTATAATCCTAATTTTGGAAGAAAAAATAGCTATTACTGGTTGGGAAACTATAATAAGGAACTTACTAATAAATCTTGTGGAGAAGTCTTACGATCAAGAGTTGAAAATGGCATGGGATAGAGTAATCTAACAAGTTTTTAATTCCTAAAGTTTCTTTCACTATATGGATAACAATAATGATAAGATTGCCAACAATGTATAAATTACGCTTCCTCAACCTCTCTAGTTTATGCCCATTATACAAGCAAAATCTTGAAAGTCTAAAGTATCTTTTCTTTGGTTGCACCTATTTATTTAGCATTAGGAGGAAAGTTATGGAATTATGTCACTTATAGCATTACAATTTAATTGATGTGGAATTCGTAAAATGGTTGCATGAAGATAATAGAATTTTCGAAGGCAACATACTTGTGTACATCGTACGCCTAGGATCATGAATAAGATATGGGAAGAGAGGAATTCAGGGTGCTTTAATGGCTTGGAAAACAATAGAAATAATAGCTAATGGAATAATTGGAAGCTGTAGTAAGGAAATCACAAAATCATAAGTACTAAATTGAGAAAATTAAACTGCAAGCATTGGTTAAATTAACTACTTATGTGTAAATAATATGTAGAATATTGAGTGATCTAAGTTGTAATTTTATTATTTTGTAATGATGGTGATTGGTGATGTTAGTAAGAGCATAGGAAGATCATGGTTGTTTTATGCTTTGACTGTTAATTGATTTTTTAATATATTCTTTTAAATTTTTTAAAAAAATAATATTTACTTAAAAATTATAAGATGATTTAGTCTTATAAATGGAAGTTATAAATTCTAAATCTAAAATTCAAATTAAAAGTTTGAATTTTATTAAATGAGTCAAGGAATTAGAGTAAATATGGACATCTAGGTTCTTTTATAAAGGTTATTAATTATATATTTATTTTATTTGGCACCAATAAAAAAAGTATATTACTAAAAAATTATGCAACAAGGAAAGATCCATAACAAACAAAGCTAAATATGTAATAAAATAAGTTAAACACATTAGAATGTCAAGTTTAATCAATCTTCTTTTGTACTTGTGTATGATTAAAAAATTTAACCAGTTGGACCGGTCCTTAATTTTTTTACTTCGATTTTAATTTTTTTATTTGATTTTTTTGATATTTTTAATTAATTAATCGATCAATTTTTATAAATTAATAAATTCTTATAAACTAAAATAAATTAATTAATTTTTATTTAATAAATTTTTAATTAAATTTAAAATTTTTAATAGGTAAAGACAATCTTTTTTATTCATATTTAAAATTTTTATTTTATTTTATTTTAAATTAAATTTATAACAATTTAATACTGATTAAACTTGTTTAACTTAAGTTTTTAAATGTTATGTATTATAAAGTTTCATTATTCGATAAAGAGAAATTTATCGTCTTGCTAGTTGAATAAAAATATATAGAATTGACAAAAAACTAGGAAGGGATAAAATGAAAAGAACGCAGGAAAAGGGTTTTCGGTGCTTAAAGCAGGTAGTGGACACCTTAATATCTTCTTCTTGGAATTCCGGAGAGAGAGAAACAGAGAGCCCTATCGAGCGTCTATAACGCCAACATTTCTTCTCAGATCGGAGGAGAGAGAAATAGAAAGTAAGAGAATGAGTGGCAAAGGCGGAGGAGGAAGCAGCGCTAGTACCAACGCCGCCAGTAAGGGTAGTAGTGGAATTTCAGGGATTCCAGTGGGTTCGAGGAAAGTGGTACAGAGCTTGAAAGAAATTGTCAACTGTCCGGAGGCTGAGATCTATGCTATGCTTAAAGAGTGTAACATGGACCCGAACGAGGCCGTTAATCGCCTCTTATCTCAAGGTCCTCTTTTTTTTCAAAAAAAAGAAAGAAAAAGTTTCTTCCTATTTTACCCTATTTCTATATGGTACCGAGTAAAAGGAAGCAGATTATTAACTTAGATGAAAAAGTAAATAAATTTCTATTCAATGGATCTTGAAATTTTTGTGTTAGCATGTACAAGTGCGCATTTCTGTTTCTTTTTGTCTTTTGTAACTTGAAGTAGATTCTCATCTTCTCTCTTAAATGAAGAAGAGAAGGCAGTGGAGACGATAGCGTAATGAACGCTGTTTGGTTTATAATTTATTCTGATTATGAACTTTATTCTTTAAGCATCGAAAGAGCTGAACTTCGTTTGTTTTAAGTATGCGTTTAGTATAAAGGAGACCAGTAGTTTGGTTTATTGAAATATGTAGCTGTAAGATGGAATCCTGTCTCTGAATTGTGGGATTAGTAGCTGTTTTGACTTGCTTCTTTATAATACATGATTTTTTGTACTAAGCTGCTTGAGAACCTGACAGTGGATGTTTTAAGTGAAGGTCTTCAGGTGATAGCTTCAATTTGTGGACTTTTAGAGTGAACTTGATGATAGGGCTTGACTTGTTTTTAGTAATGGGTGAAGTCTATGGCCTGGTAGCTCCTGAGTGATTGAACTTAACTGCAAGACCTGTGTGCCCACTTGCCTGAGTATGTTATGAGATAGATAATGTGTTGGTGTTCACATCCTCGCATGTTGTGATCCAATTCTACTTTCCGACAGCTAATGGCAATGCATCAAAGTTAATTAATTTGAAACCAGTGCATCAACTGCCTGAATATACCTGTCTACTTTTTTATATTGTATGTTTGATATACGTGGACTTTATAAGCTCAGATTTGTCCAACATTACTATATTCTATGATTTCCAAGGTGCTATTATGGTTGGTTAGTTTATCCTCTGTGTCTGTATATGTATACCTAACTTCTCTGCACTGTGGATCAATTAATCCTATGCGCTTTGGCTAGTCTATTTTTGTATTATGTTAGTTTGTGAAATATGCTCCAGCTCAGTTGCTACAGTTCTGTTAGACATTGTTTAATCCCATTGAGAAGCACCTGTTATTAACTCTCACATCATCTTTTGCAGATCCCTTCCATGAGGTAAAGAGCAAACGAGAGAAGAAAAAAGAGGTGTGTTGAAAAAATAGCTGAATTCTGGTGAAATCAAATGTTTTCTTTACATCTATGCATATGATCACGTTATGTAACTGTGCTCCTGTTTTGTATTTTTCATTTTGTCGTCTTCATGTAACAACTGGTCCAATCATTTTCTTTAATATGTCTTTCTGATGTTGCTTTAGACAAAGGACTCAATTGATCCTAGGTTTCGTGGTGCTAATATGACACCCCGAGGCGGTAGAGGTGGTGCAGATCGTTATGCTCTGGGTGGGTCTACCTAGATTACCTCTGATTTTGAGTATTGTGCTATACTTTTCGACTATTCTTTGCTGTATACTGTTCTCATAACCTTGATCATTCCGTTAAGGTATTCTTTTGCATTTAATTCCACAGGATTTCCACTTAATTTAATGATTTTCTTTCAGATTCTAGTGCTTCACATGGGAAACCAGCACACAAGAAGGAAAATGGAACCCATGCTTATACTGGTTTATCTTCTTCAGCTTCTGCTACAGGAGGAAGTGACATCAACCATCGACCTCCATCGTTTAGGTTGTCCCTTTTTACAAATTACTTCACACCGTGATGACACTGGAATTATATGAGATGTTCTACAATTTTTTAGCATGGTATGATGGAACCTGCAAATTAATTGATATCTTGGTTCACATGAAGTAGATGTTCTGTAGCTTATTGGCCTGTGGACATGTGATCTATGCAAACTGATTTCCATATTCTTCTTAAATGGAAACAATTGGAACTATATTGGATTTTTTTTCTCAGTACTGCTGGAAATTTTAGGCAATCTTCTGACTCACAGTGGATGCCTTCTGATTAGATCAGGGAAGGGAATGACCTGCTAGCCTTACTTGTTGTGGATGAGATTATAAATTTGCATACATATGAAGCAGCAAATAGCAACTTTAACCCAGTTCTTTTCAACATTTATTATTGTAGGGTAAATGGGAAGAGGAGAGTGATTAGACTAAGTAATCAGAACTTTTCCAAAATGTACGACATAGATGCACTTCTTTTTGAGGTTGATGGCTATTCTTGGGAGAGACAGTCTTAACAAAGTAAATATGAAAAAAGATAAGATAAACCATATATTCTAGGTTATAAACTAGGACTGTGAAATTACCACTTAAGGAAACATTAGCACATTTGAAACAACTACCAAAACTGCTGATGTTTAGCTATAGTTATGAAGCATTAGGGCTAATTGCTTGGTTTTTGGTTGATTCTGCAAGTTGGATGCATTTTGTTTTCTTTTAGTGGGTCCTTTGGTATGTATATCCTATGAACTGTTGTGTCCGTGTCCAATATATCCTTCTCCTGGTATTGTAAAAAGTGGCTTTAAATTCTTTAGAAAGTTGCTTTTCATATTGCCGCCTTTAGCTTGGGCAATATTTTTCTCAGGAGACAAATTTACTGCCGTTGAGTTATATTTGACAGTATCAATCTACATATAATGTATGATTTTGTTGTTTCTTATTGTTATTTTACCTTTGTCTCAGTGTTTCTGTGGCCACAGAAAGTAAAATATCAGCTACAAGTGCAGGTGATGGAGTTTCTTCATCATCACAGCCTTCTGGATTTCAATCTGCATGGTTAGGGGTCCCAGGCCAATTATCCATGGCTGACATTGTTAAGATGGGCAAGCCACATAACAAAAGATCTGGTATGGTATCTCACCATAGTGATGCAGCACATCCTTTAGCTGCATTACAGCAGGACTTGCATTCATCGGATAATTTTGCTTCAAATGTGACAGAATTAAATTCAATGCCAGCAGTTGTTGCAAGTCGGCAGCATATGCATTCCATAGATGAATGGCCATCCATTGAGCTCCAACCACCTACTAGTCTGCCCTCTGTTTTGGAGGTTCCTGCAGATTCTGAGTTTTATATGGATCCTGCTAACTTGCCATTGAGTAGAGCTAGTAAGCATATGAGGTCCCAAGTAGATGATGTTCAGCCAACAGAAGATGATCATGTCGACACTCTCAGTGGGGACCATGCTGTATCTGCATCTGTATCTAGTATAGATACACAAGAGGAAGGTTCTGGAGGTTCAATACATTTTGACAATAATTTGTATGGGAACTTGAGTTCTTACCAACCCCATAGTCATACATTTGACAATGATAAAGGTGAAGTTGATGCTTCTGTTTCTATTTTATGCAGAATGGACTTTTCTAAGTTTACATTTCCTTTACAAATTCCATTCAAATTGCCTCTGCTTTTTCCATTGGATTTTCAAATATCTTAGTGATAGGTGTGTTGGTTTACGTATCTGTAGAAATTGTAGTAATATACTTGACAATGAAAGATAATGATGTTACAGTCCCAATGTTAGGAAATCAAGACATATTTGTCCAGGAAGTTCGATATTTGTGTCAGTAATTTGTAGGCGTGAAGGTAGCCTAAAGACATTTTTCACATTCTGCACCAGCTTGTTTTAGCACAAATTTTGAATACTTATTTAATCCTACAGTTGTTGAGTGGCCAGTGGTTTGTGGACTTGATAGTTTCTCTTGTACTTAATCATATGCACTTCAGTTTAAGCAACAAACTTATTATTAATTTCAGTCCGTGTTACTGATTGTATTTCATGCTGTTCTGTAATAGTTGATAATGATCCTTCATCAGTGACTGCAAACTTCCAGCACTTGAATTTGGATAATGATGATCAAGGAGCGTCAACTGAAGAGGATAGTTCTTCTGTAATAATTCCTAATCACCTCCAAGTTAATGCTCAAGATTGCTCACACTTGAGTTTCGGTAGTTTTGGATCTGCAATAGGTTCTAGTTTTTCTAGTCCTTTTGCGTCAATGCCTACAAAAAATAACTTGGAGAAGACATCTGAGTTGGTGGATGTACCATCAACTGGACAATCAGATGCTAGGTATTCCTTTCTCATAATACTATTGCATCCTTATTTACAATATTTCTTGGTCTAAGGGTCATTCCCTGAAGAAATCCCGAGTATTGTGGGGACGATCATCTCAGAAATACTGCAGATGAAAGTTTAATCCATAGAGAAGTCGTGAATACCAGGACTTTTGACTCTCCTACAGTTTCACAACCAGAGGGGTTAAAGGAGGAAACTACAGAAGTTCTGCAAGGGAATCAATATGTGTTTCCTTCAGCTGCTCCTAGTTATTCTTATGAAAACCCACAACAGATGAATGCTATGTTCAATAACCCACAGACAAGCTCCCAGATGCAGAATATTGCTTCTTTATCAAGTGTGATGGTAATATTTTAAACTATTACTGCACTTCGTTCCTTGAAGTTTAATGTTTCAATGGAACATGGCATTACACAAAGATGAATTGATTTTTGTCATAAGAATGGGAGATATCCGTGAGCAGCTCACTTATGTTGTTGAAACGACTATATTTTCAAGAAAATCCAAACTCTTGTATTCTTCTGGATATCCATTTTATTATCTCAATAATAATTGTATAACCAAAGTACTTTAATAATTTCCAGAAAGAAGAGGAAAGGGTGTTAAAAGTTTCAATTTCTATGATGGCTTTATAGATAATTTGCAAGTTAAAATGGAAATAGTTTGTGCAGGGATCCTACTGTATGTATTGCAGACTGTCTTTTTGGTTGTGTGCATCTGTGCTGCCATGTATCTGTGAAATGTCTACAGTTACACTTTTGTGAATTTTCAGTTATAACCAATTGGGTCATTTGTTTGGTTGAATTTGTCGTGTGACATGATGTTATTACAGCATGCATATAGCAACTCGTTGTCGGGCACCCTGTTGGGTTCAACTGTTCAGACTGTGAAGGAGCCTGACCTCCCATACTCGCCATTCCCTGTGACCCAATCACTGACAACCAAATACAGCAATGCACAATCTTCCATCAGTGGTCCAAGCATTTCCATGCCAGAGGTATGACATTATTACTTGATGCTTTTGCTGTTAATAAGTTTAATTCACATTCAATCTATAACCAAACATCAAGTTTGCTTAGGATAGTGTGAGATCTTGGGCCTGGTTGAGTCTATCATATTACCTTGACAGCTTTACTGGTTTCATATCATGTTGTAAGAAAGCCATTGTTGAGTCATGGTGGCCACTGGCTTATCAACCTCGGTTGAATTGGATAATGCTTGTGTTCACTTTTCACCTTTGCTATGCAATTAAAAACATTTCTGTCTGTTGGGAACAATAGATTTCTGAATATGATGATTATGAATAGATGGTTCTTGAAATAATTCAATTGACAAAGAATCACTTTACTGAAATATTAAAAGCTTTGTAGTACGACTATTAAACAGTTGCTCTCATTGGTCAACATTGAAATGTTTCTGCAATTACCAACTATAATAGAGTATGATTCTAAGTACATAAGAGAAAACTTGGTGTGGTAAGTCTAGAAACTGAGTCGTGTGAATTATTTGAGGCTTGGTAGTGATCAATTGACCGTGACCAATGTTTCTAACACTAAATGTTTCTCTATAGGGATGTTGGTAGGTCAGTAATTGATCTTCTATAATAGTGGCTGTCAGTTTGATTGTTCTTTTCCCATTAATGCCAGGCTTTAAGAGCAGGTAGCATTTCTACCCCACAACCAACCCCACAAACGCTTCCTGGTGCAAGTGTTGCCACAGGGCCCGCTCTTCCTCAGCACCTTGCTGTTCATCCTTATTCACAGCCTACTCTTCCCTTGGGACATTTTGCCAACATGATTAGCTATCCTTTCCTGCCACAAAGCTACCCATATATGCCATCAGCTTATCAGCAGACATTTGCAGGTAATAGTGCATATCACCAGTCTCTGGCGGCAGTTCTTCCACAATACAAGAACAATGTTTCTGTTAACAGCTTGCCACAGTCCGCTGGTGTTGCTTCGGGGTATGGATTTGGAAGTTCAACCAATATTGCTGCAGGAAATTTCTCTCTGAATGCACCCACTGCTCCAGGAGGTACAACCATTGGCTATGATGATGTTTTGAGTTCTCAATACAAGGACAGCAACCATTTGGTGTCACTTCAACAGGTAATGTGTCTTCTAAGAGTTTGCAAGTTATCATGATGCAATTCTTGAGTTCTGCATACTTGTTTGTAATTTAGGGTGAATTGGGAAGTAATCTTACAAACTGTTTCTACACTGGAAATATTTTAGTCTACTTGTGCTTGAGGAAAATTGGAGTTGATTCAAGACTTTTGGACAAATATATCTAGCTTATTCATTTGTTTTCTTAGTATAGATAATTTTCCTGTGATTTCTTGATGTGATTTGTGCATTCCATAACTTTTTACCCCTTGAAAATCAATTGTTTGTCTTTCGGTTCTCAGAATGAAAACTCAGCCCTGTGGGTTCATGGACCTGGTTCACGAACTATGTCTGCTGCCCCTGCCAGCAACTATTACGGCTTCCAAGGGCAGAATCAGCAACCTGGTGGATTTCGACAAGGTCAGCAACCATCCCAACAGTTTGGAGCTCTTGGGTACCCAAATTATTATCTTTCTCAAGCAGGCATATCCTTTATGGAATTAACAAAGCCTTAAACAAAAATCATCTAACGAGTTCTGTTATACTAGTCTATTCCATCGTGCTCAAG
>JANIMX020000058.1:557622-568749 GCA_024582655.2 Erythroxylum kunthianum
GTTCATATTCATCTCACCACTTTTGCTTCCTTCTCCAGACATGATGTATAGGCTGCAAAAAAATGTTAGTAAAAAAATAATATCCTCACCAACACTCCCTCACGTGTTTCACTCAACTAGTGTCTTACACTCTCGTGTTTCACACAAATATGGATTTTCCCCTCAAGATGGTCTCACTTCTCTCAAGCCTTTTATCACTCTTCTTCACTTCTTGAAGCTGCACTTTAGAACCAAAAATAATTAAATCAAAGTATACAAATACAAATTTTAAAGAAAAGCAAACGAAAAAATTGATAAATAAAGATAGCACCTTGCTAGAGGTAAAAGAGACACTCTAGCAAAGCTTATAAACACACAAGAACAAGAAGTGTAAGCTTTGATTTTCTTATCAAAGAGAAACAAGCAAGTAAATAGTTACTCTAAATATGTTAAATGAAGCAAAGTCACTCTATTAAAAGAAATGGAAACAAAGAGTGCAAAAAATTAGGATTGAATGAAATTAGGACTCACCACGGATGAATGTCAAGCCAACACAAAAAATGGATTGTTTTGTTTTAGTATGATCATGAATCCCTCGGTAGGTGTGTACACTAGTTGGCCGACTAGTGATGACACACATGTATGCTTTGGCACAATGACGATGTATGTATATAGATGAAATGTTATAGTCGTAGGCTAGGCCTTTGTGATTGGTATAAATGATAGAGGGTAACAAGAGTTACCTAGATTTATTCAGGATATATGGTTGGTTTAAATTAACGCACTTGCTATTTTTCCTACACATTAAGTACGTAATACTCACCCCGTCTCATTTTCCAACCATGCAAAATAGGCTTGAGCTTAGACCTCGGAGTTGACGTGCGGGTTTTTAATATATTTTGACATTTCCGCACGTGGGTAACTTTTTGTAATGTTGTAACTCCTAGTGTTTAATAGCTCATTGGATTGAACTTATGTATATTGAAAGCACTTTATGGACTATAAATTAATTTTTTTAATTTTTTTGCTGTGTTTAATTATGATGATTTTGAAAATGTTTTAAATGAATGAAATCGGTCACTCTCAAATCAATGACTCTCTATTCATTGGACTTCGCCAACCTAACTTTAATACCAATGAAGAGTTTTGAGCAGGGCCGATCCTAACTTTTTATGGGCCCTGGGTAAAGTCAAAAAAAGAAAAATATGAGCCCCTAAAAAGGTGAGCCCTGAGTAATGTATAAAAATATGTATGAAATGTGGGCCCTTAAAGAAAGTGGGCCTTGACAATACATAAGAAAATAAATGAGAAAATTATCCCTATAAAAATGGGCCCTAGGCAAGTGCCCTTCCTGCAGTTGCCCAAAGCCGGGCCTGGTTTTGAGGGGACTTGGGGAGAAATTGGATAAGGTTCAAATGTGCCTATATTTTTAGTCAGGATATCATATCTCAACCTACATTTGACCCAAATCCATGAATTTCTAATCATTAAACTTTGTCAACTTAGCTCAGATACTTGTAAATGGTTTTGAAGGGGCTCAGGAAGAAACTGGAGTAGGTCCAAGTAAACATATATATAATTAAAACATCATATATCAATCTAAAACCTTAAGGTAATGGGATTATGAGTTTTATTTTTGTATATCACTCACGTAATCCTCGTGTCTATTTTTGATATGGGATTACTCTACTTCTGAATTTTCAATAATTCACGTATTAAAGTTGAGTCTTTGAGAATCGCCTATTTTCCCCTCCTTTTTTATGCGTTAGTCTATTGTTATATGTATTATATGAAATTGTTATATGATTAACATAATTAATCTAATACTAATTGTAGTTCATTTAGAGCTCTTTTTAAAAATAGATAATATAGACTTTGATTAATATGATGAGATTATATACTAATTTAAATTATAGAATAATAGGATACCCTAACTAAATCCCAACATCTCTCGCTTAGAATCAAGTATATTTTGTTAGAAATAAATAGTTTAAGAAAACAAATTTTAGAGTGAATACCTTAAATTATTTATCACATCAATTTTGTTGGTATGATTATATCTATAATGATCTTTGTTTTTCATTTCTTTGGATCAAACTGAATTCTTTTGCATACAAGTATCACACCTGCTCATACTTTCATAACTAAAGAATCACCCAACCACCAAGTCTTAACAAAACAAATGCGATAATTATTATATGTATCAGTATCAGGGTGTAGCCATTCACTGCCAATATGAGCTAATGAATTTCTATAAAAACAAGATATCAAATTCAATCCAATACATGACCGAAGTAGAATCTCTTAACAAATGAAACCTGCACCTATCACATGTTGCCTCAGTCCTGTATTACTGCACGTAAAAGAAGCTAAAGATTTTAACCAGAATTTTCAGCAGGAAGCGAAAACCAAATCTGTATATGTTGAGAGAAAGAGAGACCGGAAGATATATAACATCTTCAACATTATCTCTGAAATTATTGACAGACTCTGAATATAATGAATTAGGTGAGGCCCCCTCACCGTTAGCTTTTTGATTGCTGAGAAGTGTGAGGAATTAATTCCTGTTAAAGCAGAAAAAGAGTTAGTTTCCAATGAATCTTCTGTCAAATGAAAACAAAGGAGTTCATCAGAATAGCGTACATGATCATGATGCTGAGTATGATGATTTCACAATTGTCTCCCATTTAGTATTGGTAGAGGGCGGTGTCTTGGAATCCTGCCACTTACTCTGAAAACCAGTGCCACGGTATGAATGTGAAAATGAATTCTGTGAGGAAATTGAAGGCAAGGTACGCCAGAGCCAAGACTCGGATGGTGTTTTGGGTAAAGTTGGTGCTACAGGGGACAAACTGTTTACATTTCCTTGTTTTTGAATCTGTTCCTTGTCAATAAGACTTCCATCACTGGTTGCATTTACACATACCAAAGCCTTCGCTTCCTTACATAGCTCATCCATAATGTCTGTAAGTTGATTAATTGAAGAATCACGAGAATGCTTAGCATCATAACACCTCACGATTTTGTCTTCCAGTTTGGCATCTCTTTTAAAAACATTCAGATGTTTTGCATCTTGGAAACAAGAATCTGTTGGAACAGGTTTTCCCATATCTCTGCTTTTCGACATACTCTTATAGTACCTTCCCACAGAGTCCGAGTACCCACTCATACCTAAGGGCCCTGATTTTGAGCACATCTTATTTACAGTATCCACATACACAGTCTTCTCAATAGTCGGGCTCAATGGGCGAGACCCTCCTCTGGTGCCATAATGGGTATATAGTTCCTGAGACTTACTGCTGCTCTTGCAATACAAGTTCATCTTATTGGCTTTGAAATTTTCAGCTTCTCTTGTAGTGCCCGGAAATCCCTTTCCGCGGGAGGGAGATTGAGGTGTTTGATGACGAAAAGGTGATATGGCCCCTGAACGCCTGAACGGAGATGTTCTACCAACAGTTTGCTGGTCACTTGCATGAGAGAACCTATTGGATCCAAAACTCGGCTTGTTCTCAACTGAGGGCAGCCTGGGTGATTGAGCTCCACTACCTGGTTTTTGTTTATAAACAGCATGCCCAGAATGCTGATGAGCAGTAAACCAATTCCGTATCCATTAGTTAACAGAAAATGGAAACCTTCATCACTTATGATAACAAAATAGGCTGAAAACAAAAAAATGTAAGAATAAGAGAAATAGTTTTCTTACCTTTTTCGGGTTTTGATTGTTAGATTTAGTAGAAGCAGCTTTGTTTGGTTTGATAGCGTTTTGGACGTGAGACCTCACTTTAAGCCCTGGAGCAGGATTTAAGATGGACAAGGAATTCTTAAAGCACAAGCGAGGTAGCAAACCACAACCTTTAGTTGCTATATTGCCAGAAGTGCTATTGTCGTCATAATCATCTTCACTTCCTTCTTCTTCTTCTTCTACATCCTGACTGTGATATGGAATAATAGCAGATTCCTTTTGATTAGCCTGAGGTGCTTTTGGAACACTAACTAGCTTTGAAACTTGTCGGGGCTTTACAACTGCCTCTGACTGTACAATTGCCACAGATTGCTTTTTTGAAGCATAATGAGGTGTCTCCAAAGCCATTGCCTTGGCAGCAAGTAGGAAGCGACTCATCATGAAATCTCGGGTATGTGGATCTGTAGAAAATGTTCCTGTTGTCTTCACACTCAAACCATCACAACCGCTCAGATCACTTGCACTGCATTTCATGGAAAAGGAATCAGTTGACGACATAGTGTCAAGCGCATCAGAGTAAACATCGTCATCATCACTACAACCATTATCTACTGATTCCAAGCCTGCATTTTGATTCACACCCTCCTTTGAGCAATCCCATTCTGGAACCTTGTCACAAAATGAATGTGTTGCAATTCGGGACCTAAGTTGAGTTTGATCTTCAAATTTTACACCTGAATGTTTCGCAGGCGGAACTCTTTGACTTGCAGAAGCCTCCTCAAGGACCTCAGACTCAACCGCACTACCATCCTTTGGTCTACCTGGGATATGTTCCCACTGAAAAGGCACAGCAACAGGTTCTGTTACTTGATCCATGTTCAATTCACATTTGTGGGAAGGGATGGTATAATGTCTATTTTGCTGGGGATTATCAATTTTCTTTCCTTTGGCTTCATCAGTAGATTTTGTAGCAGTAGAATATCGCCTTACTGATAGAAGTGGGACACTGAAATTTAATTTTCTTTCCGCCATTACTCTTATAACCAAGCAAACGGTATGCACTTCTCCTTCGAAGTAAAACAAAGCATAGATCATATCACCGTCCCTCCATATTCAGACCTTCTAGATTGTATATCTGAAAGTGAAAGGATGAAATTTTAGTTTATTGAATTGTCCCTCCGAGACGTCGAATCTCATATTTAATGAACGATTTGTAGTGAAGAAGTACCAAAAATTAAAAAGAAAGGGATAAATACAAAAAAGAAAAGAGGAAGTTTATGACACATTGTCGTCTTAATTCTGTGCTGTGTGGGTGTGGCCTCTGTTATATATTATTTTAATATCCCTGTTTCTCTGGAAACATTATCCTCATCTAAAAATTTCTACAAAAAATAAAAAAATAAAATCATATACTGTCACTTCAATTAATGAGCAAGCAAACAGATCACTCTTGCAAGAACCAATAAGATGTATCAAGATAGTCAATTTGCTTGGTTTTTAGAATCAAGACTGAACTTTTCATCTGCAAGATTGGCATTTATTCTCCAAGTTTATTTCTTTATCTACTTAAACCACAATTACGTTACAATAGATTGTATTAAAGAAGCAACAGACCATCTTAAAACTGTCTCGTTCTTGTACATTTCTAACACTATCCAGCCATGAACCTCTAGACATAATAAACAAACCAACTATGCAGGACATAGCATATGGAAGTCGAGAAGAAGAGAGGAAAAAGATTAGCACCCATGTATGGCAAGCTTAACCCAATAGAGAAGAGATTAGCGGAACTTACCTTAACGATATAAAACCATCAAGATTATCAATCCAAAAAGTCACCGAAATCAAAATGAAAGACGGCCGAAAAACGAAGAAAGAAGAAATGGGCAAGTGGGAGAGAGTGTGGGAGGGAGTGATCGTGTTACTAACAAAAGGAGGTTGTCCTAAAATGGTGGCGAGAACTCTGGGAATGAGTGAAAACAAAGAAAAGTGACGATAATGTAAGGAGAGAGGGAAGAGATACAGGTTACAGTATATACACGCATACAGGGACACTGATTTAGCCTTTTCTGCTGTGCTTTTGCTTTCCTGGTCCTCCGCCTTTTCCTACATGTTCTTTTTTTTTTTCTCCAGTTAAAAGAATGACAGTCGTAACTGACAGGATTTCATAAATAAATTTAATGCAACTCTAATGAAAATTGATTTTAATATAAATAGTCGGAGATCAATAGTAAATCTTGTACGGAAATTAAATTCCACGTGATCTAGGTGTGGGATTTATGATGACGGAGCATCGAGAGGAGGTTCGTTAAAGAACGACGGTTGGTGAGCCAACAACCATAAATTGGGCAACCAAAAAGTGGAGAGAGTGGACTTTTGGACCAATCTTTTCATTGAAAAATAGAAAAATGCTGTCATTTTAGTCCACGAAAGCATTAACTATGTATCATTCTCATCAAAGGCAGGTTACACGCTTAGGTGGTCTCGTAGGAGATTGTGGACCAAATATATGATGTTTTTCATTATTTTTCACAATTTGTTAATTAAACCTTGGATTCCCATAATTATTTATCACGTAAGAGTTACTATAGGATGGTGGGTGGGTTATGTGATGATTATACCTTCTTCTTTTTCACGAAATACTAGACTGCATAACTTGTTCTAAACAGCCCTTCATTCTATATAGTGAAATGGTAAACAATGAATTTATCTTTTAATCAACATCATCGCAGCATAAAAAGGGTGTTTCCATTAAAGTATTTAGCAGTTCTATTGATTGACCTATTGAAAAACTGATTTATACTTGGAATGAACATCTTTTCAAAATTGCTACACCATCCCTGTGTTAAAAGGGAAGCAGATATCAGTTGGTGGGCATCTTCAACAATAATAGACTCCAAAGTCTAAAATGAATGAAACAAGCACAGCATAAAAATACTTCATACCGGGTACTGTAAGTTGTAACATACCTTTTGCAGGGAAAAGTAGAAAGCTTTACCCTACCAATCACATGCTCCAGAACACGCCAAGGTATCTGTAGTGTAGAGCCCTCTCTTAGCCAAAGAAGGGACCATCAGGACATCTCTCTATCGTATACTCTTGACCCTCCAAAGAGCACGTTATCTTATCAATTCTACAAATATCTTTAACTTTAGCTGTTACGAAATAATCTTGAAATATAAATAAAATACCTGGAAACACATGACAAACACAAAGGTGAAGAAATTATATCGTTCGATTCGATGCCTGTGTAAAATCAAAGTGCCCTTAAGACAAATTCTCTCTCACATAGTACAGTGATTTCAACAATATTTATCTCTCAAAATACAACGAATCTACAGTATTTTGTAACTTGCACCTACAAAATATTTTACATGAACTTGTAGTTGCCTCCTCTCTATCACCCAAGACTAACACAAAGAAAAACACAGATCTTGTAATAATTTTCACTGTCTTCTGTGTTTTCTGTGTCTTTTACAAGACAAAGGCTCTACCTTTTTATAGGCATATAAAAATTAGGGTTACAAATTTTACAATAAATCCTAATAAAGCACAATAAATTTTAATAAAGCACCATTTAATAAAATTTATTCACATATTAATTTTTTGTAACCGTTACATTTCCGACAATCCCCCACATGAATACATTTACACAAGACTCAAGACTCGACAATGGTAATAGAGATTTACGGTCGGAGTCTGCATAGGATAGGTGGGTGTTAACCTTTCCCTAATACAATTCTCCTTTGAAGCAGCCCTACTTCACTCTCACATAGGTGATCTTTTTGCTCAGAACATTCGACGCACAAGGATCATTAAAAGCATTGCTTAACCTTATCTTCAATACTTATCACTGTTGCACCAAAGAAATGGATAGATGATTGAACCCCCACAGTGATCCATACTAATCTTTACAATTTAGTTATTCATTTGAACCTAGATCTTGGGATCTCCAATCAACTAGGTTGAGTGTCCATTGTATCGATTTTTACTTTGTGGGCTTTAGTCTCATTTTCCTTGATGTCTTCTTAACCAATTCTCTATTTAACCCTCTAGTTATCAGATCTGCAATGTTATCCTTTGAATTTACATAGTCAACGGAGATAACTCCAATTGAGATTAGTTGTCTAATGGTATTATATCTACGATGTATATGTCTAGACTTACCATTATATATTTTACTATGTGTCCTGCCAATTGTTGATTAACTATCGCAATGAACACAAATTGTAGGTACATGTTTTAGCCATCCTGAAATATCCTCTAAGAAATGGTATAACCATTCTGCTTCTTCACCACATTTATCTAAAGCAATGAATTCAGATTTCATTATGGATCGAGCTATCACTGTCTATTTGGAGAACTTCCATGACACAGCTACACCAACTAATTTGAATACATATCCATTTGTAGATTTAGAGTCTTTAATATCTGATATCCAATTTGCATCATTGTAACCTTTTAGTACAGTAAGATATCTTGCATAGTGCAGTTCGTAATCACGAGTATACTGTAAGTATCTTAGTACTCTTACTATTCCTTTCCAGTACCCATCACTTGGATTACTCATGTATCTGCTCAGTTTACTAACTGTGTAGGCTATGTCTGGTCTTGTACAATTCATCAAGTACATTAAACTACCGATCACCGTAGAGTCACTCCACTTAAGAAACACTTTCTCCTTTATTCTTTGATAAGTGAAGACTCATGTCTAAGGATGTTCTGGCAATACCATAATCATGCTTACTGAATTTCTCTAGTATATTGTCTATATAATGTGATTGACTAACGACGAGTCCATCCGTAGCCCTGGAGATTTTAATTCCTAAAATCACATCAGAATATCTCATATCTTTCATGTCAAACCTTGAGTTTAACATAGTCTTGGTAAACTGAATCATATTATCATCACTACCAATAATGAGTATATCATCAACATATAGACATAAAATGACATAGCCACTTTCTGTGTCTTTGATGTAAACACATTTGTCACACTCATTGATTTTAAAACCATTGGCTAACATCGCACTATCAAACTTTTGATGCCATTGTTTTGGTGCTTGTTTTAGGCCATACATGGATTTTACCAATTTACAAACTTTCTTTTCTTGTCCAGGAGTGGAAAAACCCTAAGGTTCATACAGATCTCTTCTTCTAGATCTCCATTAAGAAAGGTTGTTTTCACATCCAAATGATGGACTTCTAAATTCCGCAAAGCGACAATCGTAAGTACCATCCTTATAGAATTTATTCTCGTAACAGAAGAATACGTATCAAAGTAATCAAGGCCTTGTTGTTTGTAATCTTTAATTACAAGCATTGCCTTGTACTTATCAATTGTTCCATCTGCTTTTATTTTCCTTTTGAAAATCCATTTGTAATCTAATGGTTTACAACCTATAGGAAGGTCTAATAACTCCCAGGTATGATTTTGCAAGATGGAATCAATTTTACTTTTAATAGTCTCTTTCCACTAAAGGTCTTCAGAAGAGTTTACAGGTTCTTTAAAGCTCTGAGGTTCACCTTCTAGTAAATAGGTTAAGAAATCTAGATCAAAATATTTCTCCGTCCTTATCCTTTTACTACGTCTAGGTTCGTTCTCAACCACTTGTTTTTGTTCTTGGTCCTAACTTTCTTCATTTATAGTCTCATACGTTCGTTTAGATGAACTTAGTCCTTCATCAGACTTACGTGGAAAAACATGTTCAAAGAACGATGCATTCCTAGACTCCATTATCGTGTTCTTGTGTATGTCGGGAATTTCATAATTATACACAAGAAACCAATACGCACTATTGTTATGTGCATAACCAATGAAGATGCAATCAACTGTCTTTGGACCTATCTTAACCTTCTTCGATGTAGGTACCGCTACTTTGGCAAGACACCTCACACTCGCAAGTATTTGTAAGAACGTGGTCTGCCTTTCCACAGTTCATACGAAGTTTTTTTTCCTCTTTTTTATGGGAAACCTTAGTTAAAAGGTAATTAGCCGACAAAATAGCTTCCTCCATAAGCTCCGAGGTAACCCTGAACTTATAAGCATCGCATTTATCATATCCTTCAGGGTACGATTTTTACGTTAATCTATACCATTTGATTGTGGTGAATAAGGTGGTATGATTTCATGTCTAATACCATATTGAGCACAATAATCACCTATTGGTGTTACATACTCACCACCTCGATCACTCCTTGTGACTTTAATCTTTTTGTTAAGTTGATTTTCAACTTCCATCTTATAGAGAATAAATCTCTCTATTGCTTCATCTTTACTTTTAAGTAAATACACATAACAGTACTTCGTACTATCATTGACAAAAGTAATAAAATACTTATTGCCACCCCTCATTAGTACGAACTTTAAATCACATACATCTTTATGGATAATATCGAAAGATTCGATATTCCTTTCAATTGTTTGAAATGATAACCTCGTCATTTTTGCCTCAACACAAGTCTCACACTTATGTTTGGAATCAATTTAGAATGTGGGAATATGATTCAAGTTAATTAATCTTTGCAGAGAACCATAATTAACATGTCATAGTCTACCAAGCCATAAATTGGAAGACTCAAGCATGTAAGCAGAAGAGGTACTAGCTTTATTCATATCATTCCGCTTTACTGTCATTACATTGAGCTTAAACAACTCATTAGTTACACAGCCTTTTCCCACATACACCCCAGATTTTGACACAATCACTTTATCTTACTCAAAGACTAGTCGGAATCCATGCTTACTCAGAAGCGATTTGGATATTAGATTCTTTTGAATCTCTGACACATATAATACATTGTTTAGAGTCAGGTGCTTCCTAGAGGTCATCTTCAAGATTACCTTTCATTATCATTGTACCTCAAACGTTGCAGAATTCCTTATATATAGCTTCTCCCCTTTTTGGACAAGTTCGAAGGAAGTGAACAGTCTTTTATCTGAGCATACGTGGCGGGTCGCACCAGTATTTATCCACCTCTTTTGGGTTTGACCCAACTAAGTTCATTTCAAAGACTACATCATATAGATCTATATCATTTACATCTTGAATTAGATATTAAGCTATGTTAGCCTCTTTATTCTTCTTTTTTGGCAGTCTGTAATCAGCCGCTCTGTGACCCATCTTATCACAGTTAAAGCATTTATACCTTAGAGTTTCAGCTTCTTGGAAATTCCTCCTTTGGGCCTGAGATTAGACCATTTTCAGTTTTCTTCTTTGTCTTATAAGAATGCTCTACCACATTTACCTTAGACTCAAGCTGAAATGGAATCCTCTTATCAGAATGTCTGTTGTCTTCTTCAATTCAAAGTCAAACTATCAATTCTTCTATATTCATCTACTTTAGCTTGTGTTTTAGGTAATTTTTGAAGTCTTTCTATGCAGGGGCAGCTTCTCAATTATTGCAGCTACTTGGAAAGCTTCATTGAGTACCATGCCTTCAGTATGAGTCTCTTTCAAGAGATC
>JANIMX020000058.1:667326-677595 GCA_024582655.2 Erythroxylum kunthianum
ATTGTCATATATTTTAATTCATTTAACTTTACATTTTTATATCCAATTTATAATTTTTAAGTTTGGAAATAAAATTTTTAAATTAATAAAACTATAATTATGGTTAAACCGGAAGTTAAATTGGAGGTTAAACCGACGGTTTAACAGTTGTTTAACTGTGGCTGGTTAAACCGGCAGTTTAACCGTAACCGACGGTTTTCAAACCGTAACCTAAAACGTGAACTGACGGTTCTGTTAGGGTTTATAAATTTTTATAAACCGTAACCGGCGGTTTATTAACCGTGGTCAGGTCTATTAACATGCACATTATCACTACTAACATTCACATTGCCACTACAAACACTATTTCTATCTTTACCAATATGTCACTCACACATAACTACTAACTACAACTACTACTTGGTTAAATGTTGAATTAATTCTCAACAATATTATCTTAATTTTTAATTAAATATTATTATTAAAATTATGTTATATAATTAAAAGAAAAAAGAATCTAAAACTCGTAAATTCCCTTCCAACCCCCATCCAATTGATGTTATATCTCCCGTTTGTCCTCATTCAATTAATCATTAGCTCCCTCCTTGTCGGAGGAGCATGCGAGATGACAATTGGGGAGAAACGGAAACCTAATATTTTGGAAGTTTACATCAATAAAAAAGAATCTATTAAGATGTCACGTCCGAGATGACAAACGTAGTTTGCATAATTGGGTGTTGGGCCAAACCAGATTTTAGTCCGTGGTCATGCCCCTATTTCACAGTTTTACACTATTACAAGACATGGGGAAAGATAAATTAGTCGATCATCGTGATCAAGACAAACCGTGCCACTGGACAAAGTAAAAGGTTGTATGGTGATGGCAGGGACGGACCTACAGCATCAAGTCTGGCGGCAAATGCCCACTTACATGTAATTTATTTATAATATAAAATATAGATTCATGGATTATATGAGTTTTGATTCTTATAATTATAAATTTGGAAGTAAATATCTCAATTTAAATGAGTCGATAATATAAATTTTGTCCTCACAAAATAAAATTTTTAAGTATTGATGGTGAGAGACAGCGAAATTATAAAAAATGAAGCAAGCATAGGCAATTTTGGAGGGAGGGTTGAAAATACAAATAGGGAAGAGTGTGAAATTAGAAAAGTAGAATATTATTTATAAACAAAGTAATAGAATTATTTAGGTGAAAATGTAGGTCAGTAATAGGATTAATAATAAGATATATTTACAATAAATTAAGATTTGAAAGATTTAATTGATATTTTAATAGTATATA
The DNA here is from genome assembly GCA_024582655.2 of Erythroxylum kunthianum. NCBI lineage: Eukaryota > Viridiplantae > Streptophyta > Magnoliopsida > Malpighiales > Erythroxylaceae > Erythroxylum > Erythroxylum kunthianum. Next base: position 668,615 of record JANIMX020000058.1, read on the forward strand.
TTTAATTAATAACAAAATTAGATTGCGATAAAATAAAAATAAAAGTATTTGAATACAAAAAACTCAATTAAACAGAAACACAGAAGTGGAAGCGAAAAGGGTCTTAATAAATTAGTATTGCATAGGATATCTAAGGTTGATCCATTAGTAACATTAATAAATCATTTGAAGTCCATATTATTTATTAAATACAAAAAGATAATATCATCCACTGCATGTGTTGGTTCAGTTCTTGTTCTGTATTTACATTGGACCAATCCAAATTCGAAAGATAGATGAAGAATGTTTTGCGATCAAGCAATTGGGGTTATATTATATCTACAAGTCCAACCAGGCAGTGAACTGTCAGGTGGAAATTGGTTGTTCATTGCTTGTCCTGTAAGCAACGATGTGAATTTCATATCGGTATAGGCTAAAAAATAGTACAAAATGGGCTTCAATTCGGTCGATACGGACAAAATTATTTAGTATCGTATCAGCCTGTAACATAATTTTTAAAAAGTTTGACGGTTTTTTTTTTAAATTTTAAAAAAATTACGGATAAAAAAGACTATTATATAATTGGACGAATTTTAAATTTAAATTTTTAAAAAAGTTGAAAAGCTTTGAAATTTTTAAAAAAATTATTACATAATTAGAGGGCTTTTAAATTTTAAATTTTAAAAAAGTTAGAGGGCTTTAAAAAATTAAAGTTAAAATTTTTAAAAAAGTTTATTACATAATTGGAGTGTTTTTTAATTTTTAAAAAAGTTGAAGGGCTTTAAAAAATTAAGGTTAAACTTTTTTAAAATATTTATTACATAATTGGAGGGCTTTTAAATTTAAAATTTTTTTTGGAGGGCTTTAAAAATTGTAAAGATAAAAAAATAAAAAAAAACTTGGAAGGCTTTAAAAAAATTAATTTTTTTAAAAAATCAAGTTTAAAAAAATTAAAAAATTATTAAAATTGGAGGACTTTTAAATTTTAAAAAAAAAGTTTGAGGGCTTTAAAAATTTTAATTTTTTTTAAAAATTAAGGATAAAAAAATTAAATCTTAAAAATTTTAAGGATAAAAATTTAAATAATTATTATAATTGAAGGGATTTAATTTTTTTAAAAAAATTAAGGATAAAAAATTAAAATCTTAAAAAATTTAAGGATAAAAATTTAAATTTTAAAAAAAATTAAAAAAGTTGGAGAGCTTTAAATATTTTAAGGATATTTATTATATGATGAAATTGTAATATTTTAAATATTTTGTATTGTTCTTAATTTTATATTTATATGATGATTAAATGATCTTTTTATATTAATTGTAACTATTATTTAGACGTGAAATATGTATAAATAAATAAAATTTTATTATTATAATTTTTAGAAACATACTGATTGTAAAATTATAAAATATACAGTACAATATATTAATGAATTATTTTATAATTTTAAAAAATTAGAAATTATTTAATAAACTTAAAAAATTACTCAAAACGGTACTTAATACTAATATATTATCGCACCAAAACTAAATTTAATATTAGTATCGTTACGATATTGATAACATTTTAAGAGGTTGTCACAGGAAACTTTTAGCATGAAATTGATGAAACTTTGTGATGTTTATCATCAATGCTGCTGCTGACCATGACGTACTAACTTTTAATTTTGATGATTTGAACCAATTATTCCTCCTCACTTGTAGTGAGATTAATGTGAGGCACAACTCACTAAAATAATAAATCAAATCTTCATTAAGTTGGACATTTTAATCGATTGCATTTAAGGACAATACATGCATCAAATTATGTAAGAGCTCTAAAATCTATTTATTTCTTACCGCTGAAACTTCAAATTTTACTATTTGCCAATTTGAGACATGTATAATTGGATGGACTAAGTACTGCAAGAACATGAGAAAAATGTTTCTATACTGAACCTATGATTGTATGAAACATGTCAATTTAGTTATATCTTCATCTTTGCAAAAACCTATATCTATGTCCTCCTTGTCTGCATATGTGTGTGTTATATTTCAACCTTCAAATGTCAAACTTCTCACAAATGCTAACACAATATCAAATCCATCAATTTATTGGGTTTCTGATCAATCACTGAAATGATAGCCAAGAGGAAGCATGCATGCAGGAGCAGGATATAATCTATCCCGGATTCCATAGCTCCCAATGTTTCAATCAGGAATAAGACGTCTGTTGAGGGCATCCTCAAATCGAACGCAAGAGGCGATCCTCATCTCTGTGATGGTGTCATTCTCCGGTGCCGGGTAGTAATCTTCTCTCAACTGGACATCCCTGAGTGTTTGTATTTTCAGAAGCATCATCATGAAGTGTTCATTGGCAGTTCCATGAATAAAAAGCTTCCTCAGTTTCCTACATAGTGCCAGCAATCCTGCAGCTGGAAGGGAGAGGATTCTCTGATTAACATCCATGTCTTGTGGGGGCCAATAGTTGAGCACAGTCAAGTTCAAATCTCCAACACCTTGAAGATAAAACCTCTCCCAAAGACTCAAGTCAGCATGTCCGGTCGGGGCAGTAAGTGCAAAACCAATTGCAGAACCACAGTCCAGATGCAACTTTGAAAGTTGAGGATAGCAGGTAAGAGAGCTCAGCCCAAATCCTTCCCGGGAAGGCCTTGGCTGGTACCTACTATCACCTTCAACTTTTATTTTTATCTCTTCTAGCATAGGGCAATCCTCCAATCCTGACAAAACCAATGGGCTCAGCAAATCTCCTACTGCAATCCAAAGAGAAAGACTCTGCAGCCTTGCCCAAGGCCTTGAAGAGTATCCATTTCCATTGCCACGAAACATCTTTGATTTCTTCTTCAACATCGGTTCTCCCCAGTTCCCAACCCTCTTTTCTGACAAGAAATGTCTGAACCCTTCAGAACCACCTGAACTAGTCTCTTCTCCAAACTTCTCCATTTCTTCCCATAAGCAGTCTACGTGCAGTCGTTGTATACGATCTTGGATTGCTTCCAAGGCCCTTAACGAGCGCACAGTATTGAGGTTCTTGCAACAAGATATTTTCACATCAATCAAGGTCTTCCTAAGAATTGAAGCCAATTTCTGTATCCCCATCTCAGTGATCTTTCTGCAACCATGAACCTCAAACTTGGTCAGTCTTTGACAGCCAAAGGCAATAACTATTAAACCAGAATCAGTTAAGTCAGCAGAATTCTTTATCGACATTGATTCCAATCTGCTGCAAAGTGCAATGCCATCTGGACGAGCATGTATGCCCCTACATATACCATGAAACTGTCCCAGTTTCAAGGATTTAAGCCTTGGACAATTGAAGTTGAGGGTCTCAAGTGCTGGCCAAGTATCACGCACATTATGACAAACATCAAGAACCAATTCTTCAAGGAATGGCAATCCAGCAAAAAAGCTCGTAAGCATAACATGGCTGATTCTTGCATCTTGATGACTGTATCCTTCATCATTTGGGTCACCTCTGGCATTAGATAAGGAGTTAGTATCAATAAGGTGAAGAAGAGATAGGCGAGGGCAATTTGAAGCAAGGGATAACAAAGCTTCATCTCCAAGAAAACCAAGGAATCTATGATCAAATATGCATGTGGCAAGCAATTCTCGGAGATTCGGGCATGTAGCAGTTATGGAAAGAAGCTCGTTGGACTTGAATCCTTCGGTAGAAGAGTACGTAAGGATGTTAAGATGGACAAGAGAAGCAGAAAGAGAGGGATATCGTTGAAGGGCCGGAAGCAAATCTTCTGTCCAGCAATAGAAATGAGAGAGATCAAGTGAAGCAAGCGAGTGGCAGAGTTCAAACAAAGCATGGAAATCAGACCCCAAAGGCGAAGGAGGTCTCTGGTGCCAGCGAACAAGCTTAACTTGGCGCAAGCTAGGCCACTGTGGAGCAAGAAAATAAAGGGTTAAGTGGTTTCTTGCATAAACAGTGAGAGAGACAACACAGGGAAAGGCCCTAGATAAAAGCTGAGCCAGAAGAGTTGGGTTCGGAGAGGAGTCAAGAATTGGGTGTCCCCAAGGTGAAAGCAAAGAGATGTCAAGATTAGTGACAGCTCTAAAGCAGGTTGGCAGCAGAAAAAGGTCTCGCATATTGCCTCGAAGAGTAAGAGATGTTCGTGTAGAGCGCTCTATCAAGTTCCACTTAGGGCACACTAGGGATATGGCATTGCGGGTTCGAGTATCGGCTATTGAAGAGAATATAATAGAAATAATAGCATCAGGGATGTCATGGAAATGGACATTGCCTGGAGCTATAGCCATTTTGTCACGATGAGATTGTGCTTCTTATTATTACGTGGGAAAGAAAGACACAGATGGGTGGATTTATATGATATCTTTGTAGAGGATAAGAATGAGATACATATAAATTTAGAACCCTCAACTCTTCTTCGTCTTATATATATATATATATATGCACCAAGGAGATGAAGGAGAAAGAAGATAAGATTCAAGAGCAAAAGTTGGTGCCTTGTAGCCGGAGAGAGACGTAAAGATGCATGCTTTTATGTGTGTGCCAGAGAAAGACAGGAGGGTGGCTTCGTGTCAGAAAGATGATCTAGAATCTGTGACAAGGGTGTATGAGAATGAAGATAAAGATACAGTAATAGTGGGAACTGGTGGCTTTAAGACAGAGAGAAGATCAACCAGATACAGTTTGATGAAAAACTGGTGGAGAGACAGAGAGAGAGAGAGAGGAGTGGTAGTGGGAACTGGTGGCTTGAAGAAAAGGAGAAGAGAAGAGAGGTTTATGCATATATGAGCTGTATTTGTGAGGACGAAGATAAAGATACAGTTGAGTGAAACTGGTGGCCTCTGAGAATGAGTGAGATCGAAGAAGAGGGCCTGTAGTTTTTGAGATAAAGATACAAAGACAAGAGTTTCGTATGGTGAAACTGGTTGGTGGGTAAGCCACTTGGCATGAGAGCTGGTGTTCTTGATCATCAATCCACTTTTCCTTTTATATATTCCTTTTCCCATATCCTTTGTTACCTTTTTAATATATGTTTTCAGGTTCTCAGTTTTCCTCCTTTTACTTTTCAGATATTTGTCTAGTTTTCTTGTTCAACTCCACAATATTTGATCTGCTCCTTAAAGCCTTAATTAAACTTAATTTGTATACATTAATAGAGGATGTTTTTAATTATTTAACATAAGCGAAAGCTTGCATGCATGATAAATAATTCTCGTAGTCTTAGGCTATATTAATTTACTGTCTATTATATATCATTATCCTTCGTACATAAAAAAGTAGTCATATAATTAAGATATCTGGATACACGAGGCACGTGATATTGTTTGTGGCTTAAAACCAACCATATTCCACCGCTCTTATTAGGACTTGTCCGCAGCCATAGGATATGGGAATGTTGTTGCTTTGTTCTGTTCTGTTTAGTTGATTCGCGAGTGACTGACTGTCGTTTTTATAAATATATACAGTAAGGTACAGTGAGTGAGTTATAGAAATACCAAAAAGGAGAATAAGATAATAAGTAACATTTCTTTGGTGGTCACAACTCACAACACCTTTTGCAACGTAGCTTAGAATAAATGATGCTTGAGATGTAGGCTGCTCCTATAAGTTTATTCATTTCAATGACCAACAGACAAAGCCATTGACTTTCCATGCAAGACGAAAAAGCGTTACTCCCAGCAACCTTTTCCATTTTTCTGTCTTTACACCTATTCACTAATTTACTTTTTTTAAAGTTACATATAATTTTATTCTGATTTTAAAATTTTAAAATTAAATTAATTTATAGAAAGATCAATTAAATAGGTCCTTAGTTTATTAAATAAATACATTTTTATTATTATTTATAATATTAATGAATGTACACCAATCATCAACTACATAATCTTAATTCTTTGCACACAATTAATATAAAATTATTTTTATATTAATTAGAGAATGTTACTATGATTATGAAAGTACGTAACATCAAAGAAATTTATTTTTAACTCTTTAATTTAATAGTATTTTTTATTTTATTCTTTCTTCTATTCAATTCTTTGATTTTTAATTATTTATATTAAAAAATTTTGTAAAATATTTTTTAGTTTTAAATTTAACTTTAATATGATTTGCTTCATGCATATATAATGCATGTTGTACTAATAATTTTCTACAAAGTTTTTTTTGAAGTTTCACAATTTCATGTTTTCAATTATATTTTTGTATATTGTATATATCATATCTATATTTTTTTAAAAGCCATAACAGATTTCTATTTATGGAAAAATTACACAACTACTTCACCAAATAATTTAAGTATCAACTCAATTTTAACAATTGAATTTCAATATATTTAATTTTAAAAAATAATACATAAATTGAGAATTCTTTATTCATTTTTAACTAATAATTTACATCTTTCTTAAATAAATTCACTATTAAATTTTTAAAAAATTCTTTTTTCATTGTTTATCACCTATACCAAATATAATTTATTTTTTATAAATAAAAATAAAAATTGACACAATAGATTCTCTTTTTAAAAAGTAGGTAGACTGACTAATAACTCATCCTAATACCTATACTTCTGTTCCAACTCATTATTTACATTTAAAAATTTTAAGAATATGTAAAAAATAATATTCTCAAAATAAAATATATTAGTAATTATTATCATATTCAATATTCATTATATGAAATACATAATATAGAATCATATATAAATTCAAAATTAACCAACACAAATCTAACTCACATATTTCATCATATAGGACTTAAGCACACGATCAATTGTGTATCCAATATATATAATCATCATAATGTCTCCTATTACAAATATTTCAATTATAAGGCACATCATCTCTATCACATCCAACTATTTACAATAAAAACACAAATTCACCTCACTAACCTTTACGTATAAAATAATACACCAACAATAATCAAGTCCACAACTCATTAATCCTAAATATAACACCACACTATCACTTCTTAGTTTAATTACAATACACATTTTTATATAAGTGCCACAAAAACAAGAATTATCCTTCAATTTTTAGATATCACCATATATAATTACAATATTTGCATATCTAAACCACAATCTAGTATTTAGCCTATATCTCATACAATTACGCGTAACCATATACATAATACTGTCCAATCCACATACATACATCATATCAATGGCGTATTCCATCATTATACATTTTAATCATCATCACCTTCATGCCTCCGATTAAATAATGTTAAGGTATATCATGTCTTAGTAAAAAATCTTGAGATTAGGACATAACAACTCCACAATTATACAATCCTATTTGAACCAATCAATATTTGATATAATATATTATTAAAATTCCCTAAGATAACAAAATATAATATCCTAAGGTCTCAATGCCATGACTCTATTTAATCATTACACAACCTTATAAAACTCTTATAAATCATATAAGTCATGTAACACACATTGTTCTATGATTCACACAATATATAAGACCCTTTATGAACCACACAAATAGCTTCACCTAGCCCACACATACATTTAAGCAGCATCAAAAAATTAAAAAGTCCCAAACAATCTCATGTAAAACCCATATAGGATAGCAAAAGGTCTAATTACATCAAGTTAATATCACCATCATCACATCCATACAATACCATTATATTGAACACTAAGATCACAATATCAAATATAACATATATCAAACCAATAAGCAAAAATATATTTTATGAAATATGTTATGCACCTACATTTTCTCTTTTCTTACCAAATCCTTCAAATTTCCTCACGTTTCATTAATATCAAAGCAAAATCTTCAAGTTTTCAATTCAATTCCTAAGAACCCTTTTTCCCGTTAAAACCCCCCCTCTCTCTCTTGAGGTATGAAAATGAGAAAGAATATTGCAAATAAGGAAATACGATGTATTTAAAGTGTCTTATAACTGAGTTAACGATGAAAATTAGATCGTGTGACCTTGATTGATTAAGGAAACTTAGGTTCTGTTTGTTTCTAATTTATATATATTTTTGTTTTCAAATTTAGTAAATTTTTTTGTTTATTTGAGTTTCTGGTTTTTGTTTCTTTCAGTTTTTAAAATTTACGAAAACCAAAAAAAGTAACTAAATATATATTATTAATTATTTAATATATTAATTATTAACAAGAATTATAAATAATTTAATTCAATATTATATTTAATTAATTAAATTTATAAATAATTCAATTAAATTAAATTTTGTAGTGAAATTAAATTATAAATTATTAACTAAATAAATTCAATTAATCAAATGACTAATTCTATTTTTTATTATTTATATGATTTGTAACCTTATCTTTTTAACTTTTTACTACCTCTTGAAAGCATTTCATTGTGATCTTATAATATAACGTTATGCCATAAATTGAGTAGCATTCAATTATCATAAAGTGGATAGATATACTCCCTTTTTTTTATGCTCCTTCCATTTTGAATCAATTCCCACATTATTTACAAATCCTTAATAATGTTTTAACAATACTCTATTAAACATTATAAGCACCTTTATAAATAACAATAACTCCCATTAATAATAACATAATATTTGGTATTATGATTTTTTTAAATAGCTATATATTCATATTTTACAAGTTCTCGTTCAAGTTCACTTTTCAACTAATTTAACATGACATTTATTGATGAATATATTACACAAAACATCATTACACACTAATTATTATTTTGCATATAATTCAAATGAATATTTTTAGGATCTCACAATAGAAAACTAATTATGATATTAAAATCTTTTAGGCCTCGTTTGGATTGATGGATCTTGGATAAGGGAAAGTAAACAATTCATTGATTTGTCTCAAATTTATTGTTTGTTTAGCCAAAATAAAGTCAAATCCATTGATTTTTAAAAATCCATCACCCCCCCACAATCCATCATTTTTGAAGGATTTACTTTACCACCTCCTAGGTGGAAAAGTCCAAAATCCTTCATTTTCTAAAAACGAGGGATTGTAGAATATATTTTTATTCCAAGATTATCCCTAATAAAT
>JANIMX020000058.1:973839-986940 GCA_024582655.2 Erythroxylum kunthianum
CGATCTAGAGATCTTGAAATTTTTACCTAAACTTTTCTTTGTTGATTCCTTGCAATCCCTTTGGAATTTCACAAAACCAATGTCATATTTGAAATCCTTAACCCCAAATTAGTAGGAAAGCACCTTTATTTGAAAAAAAATGGATGGTGGAGGTGGAGATGGTGTTCGCCGAAAATGCTTCCTTGTTTCTCTCTCCTTCTTTTGATTTTTTTCTCTCAAATTTGTGTCTCAATGGTGCCCAACGTGAATATGAAATTTAAAGGAGGACGATGAGTTCTTATGGTGACACTTGGCACAATTAAAGGAGGTGAAAAGACCAAAATACCCTTAGTTAAGCCAAATGGCCATTTTGACTTCTAAACCTCAAAATTTCGACCAAATGAAACTTTTATTTTGACCATGATCCCGGGACTGTAGGAAATTATTTTTCAGTCCCGTAATTTGTTTTAGAAAAATCAATGTGGACCTTTGAAAATGAAAAATTACCAAAATACCCTTACTTTGGCAAAAAAAAGTATTTAGGTCACTTTTGCGCTAACTTTTTCATCGAAGCTTTCTATGTATTGGAATTTGTTCCTAAGAACCTCCAAGGCCTTAGAACACTTTTAACTTGGTCCCCGTGATTTTCTGCATCCAACGGGACTCGATTTTATGCATTTAGAAGCTTATGTGTCAAAATTTGCATTTATCGATAAAGTGCACTTTGCACGTTGCACACAATCGATTATCTCATTGATAAATGTACTATTACATTATGGACTCACAAATATGTGATAATACAACATTTCATGGTCATAAATTTAAGTATAAACTGTTACCAACAACATCGAGAAATTCAGGGTTTACATCAATAGCGTAAAACCGAAGGCTTGAAGAATCCAAAGCACGCCAAGTCGTAGTTCAAGACTCTATCAAGCACTAACATTAATTATTCTAGTAACTTGTTATCCTTCACTTTCATAAAGGAGATGGAAGGCTTAGGTAGATAATATGAGCCTTTTGTATATATCCTTAATGCAATAGGACAAATCTCAGATATGTAAGTGCCTTAAACTTTGTTTCCATTCATTTCACATCTTTAAAAGAGCTTTAGGATAAAAAATTTGACGGAAGCATATTTCAGATATAAACTATAGCTTTTAAGTCTTCTCTATAAACTTAATAGGAGATTTGAATTACTGATGATGATTGTGAAAAATATCTATAAGGGTATAATTTCTTCTTTCTATCGTACCATTTTATTATGGTATGTCTAACATCGTATATTATTGAATAATGAATCCCTCATAAATAGATATAGTAAATAAACCCTTTTGTTGACCATTTACATGCATTTTCTATAATATTGTCTACCCCTATCATATCTTATAATCTTGATCATTTTTTATTTCTTTAATAATTCTTTGAAAACCTTAAAGGCATCTAATGCCTTTGACTTAGTATGCAAAAGATTTAAAAAAATGAAACTTGGGTAGTCATGTATGAAAAAGTTATTTTTAAGCACTCAAATAAAGGGTAGAAAATGGTCCATAAAAATTCATTGTATATGATCTCAAGAATCTGCCTACTTATAGTGACACATTGGTGGACTTGTTTATTTGCTTCCTTAATGCAATCAATACAAGCACTAAAATTGTTTAAATCAGGATAGTTACTAAATTGTCATTAACAAACATTTTCATTCTCTTAATGCAGGTATAACATATTCTTGTATGTTATAATTGATAAGATTCTTCATTAATATTCCCTTACACAATAATAATTTTATCATGCTTATTGCATTCTTAAGCGGGATCAAATTTAACTTTATATAAACCATCATAGAAATAACTAAGTATTTTATTATTAAATAAAAGGTCAAATAAATAATTTCTAAAATGGAATTTAAAACCTAACCTATATAATGTAGAAATTGAAATCATTTTTTTAGCATATGTTAGATTTTTTTAAACTTTAAAACAAATCCATATTTGAAAACTAGTTGGTATAATTTCATAATTCAAAATATGAACATATCATATTACTTGAATATACACTTATTCCCTTGTCTTTGGCTTTATTAGGACTAGGGAGATGATGAGTGAGTTTATATCCACTAATTTAGTGCCTTAAATTTGGCAAATTTGTTGTGTTTTATGGCTGTTTGTAGTTAGAATCATGTTGTTAGATATGATATATTTTTAGAGAAAAATAGAGGATCAAGGAATGGAAATTTTTTAGAGAATACAAGTCATAACAACTTTGCTAGTAACCTTTCTCAAGTACTGATTGGCAAAAGTATACGCATCCCTATACTAGGAAGAAGTGTTTTTGTGCTTAATGCCTATAAAATGTGTTTTTGTGCTTAATAGGTTAGCTACCTTATTGATTAGCCTTTATACTTCCTTCATATTTTTGGGTGATTCCATATACATGATAGCCTTAATGTTTTGTGGATTTACTTTGATTACCTTATTAGGGACATGAATCTAAGAAATTTACCTATCCCTATATTTAGTATGCATTTTTCTAGGTTATGTTTAATATTGTACCTGTATAGGTTTGAGAAGCATTCTTCAATATCAATAACATGATTTCCTTTTATATTGTTCTTTTTATCATGTTGTCGATATATGCCTCCACATTTCTTTAAAGTTGTTTGCGACAAATTAGGTTTAATAATCTATAATAGGTTTCCCCAACATTCTTTAAACTGAAAGACATGATTATGTAATAGTAAATCCTCTTATACATAAAGAAGGATGTCTTTTCCTCATTTGCTTCATTTATCTTTATCTACTTATATCTAGAGTAAGCATCCATTGCTTAATATCTAGTGGCCTAATGGGACATCTACTAATTGGTATATCTTTAGTAAGAGGTAACTATGTTTTAGGCATTCTTTGTTTATATTTTTGAATTTATGTTTGTGAATTTCACAAACATAAACAAAGAATGCCTAAAACATTATTACCTCTTATCAAAGATAGACCAATTATTAGAAGCCACATTACACACATTCTCCACTTCCCACTTATTTTCTTCACTTTGACCATGTTAATGAGTCACTCTAGATAGTTGAATTCTGAAACCTAATTCTAACAACTTGGTCACCTCATCCTCTATAGTTTGTTATCTCTCAATTGTAAAATTTCTTCTCTTTTGTTTTATTAGTTTGTGATTGTATTAAAAAGTATGTATTATTTTATTTATGGAAAAATACATCATTTTTAATACAATCATATAGTCCAGACTACATAATAAAAAAGTCCAAATGATCAAATAAAATTTTAAAAGGATTTTTTATTCTTTTATTCATACCCTAATTTTTAGCATTTTAGACTCTTCAAATTTTCTTACCATGGATTATTTGATTTTTACGTTTGGCTCCCCTTAAAATGTTTTGATGATCTTTAACGTCTAATTTTTATAGATTGTTTTTCTTTTACAAAATTATGTAACATTGTTTTATCATCCTCAAGTTCCTTAATACCTTTATGGATCCAATCAAGATTGGAAATTTCATTAGCAATTGATAGGGTGAAAGAATTGTCAAGGTTGATATAATAAATGCTTGCCTATTATAAAATTATAGAAAAAAGGTCTCCTAACTTTGTAGAACTTTTTCATGTTCATTATTATTTTGATTATATTCCTAATGTTATAAGCAGGATTATTGATACATGTTAAAGCCTATCTATGGAGATTCTCATATTTTTTAAAGAATAAAAAATATATATCCATATAATTACCTATATTATCTAATATACATTTTTTTTACCAAAGATTAACTATTAAAAGGGTTACTACCATAAGGTCCTTATAAGGGTGAATGATTTTAGAGACCTTTATTCTCTTTTTTGATTTGTCTAACTCGAGTTTCTCATTATAAGCTCTCCTTTGTTACACCTTCCTAAAAAAATATTGATTTTTTTATTCCCTGCAATGATTATACGTATCACCCTTTGAGGAGAGTGTGGCTCTTTGTTTGGTTTTCTAGTTCTCAACCTTTGTGGGGGATTCTTCCTCTGCTCTTCCTTGATATGATCACCTAAGAACTGGCCCAACCTTCCTTGTTTGATTAACTTATTTATACTTACTAAGGTTTATATAGTCATCCATCTCATGTCCAACATTAAGGTTAAAATGACAATATAAATTCTTATCCTTTTATGTAGCTTATGGCCATTGTTTTTAGTTTTGAGGCTAATCAATTATCTAAGATATAACCAATAAATCTTTTTAATGAAGTTTTGAACCTAAGGAGATCTTCCCTGATGTTTCTTTTATTCTCCACTTATCTTGCTTTGCTCGTGTCTTCTTTCTAATAGACTTGTTATTAGAAGATGCATCCCTCTTTCTATATTCACTATTTTTATAAGTCAAGTTTATCACATTTCATTAAGTATTTTTTAGGTTAATATATATTTTTCATTAAGATCTATACTTTCTCAAAACTTCGGGGATCATTTTTCTACATAAAATTTTCACAAGAGTTAGTATGGACTTATCCTATTTACAAAGGCTGCTTGATAAGTGCTAATTAAAAAATGTATTTAGCATGATTTTTTAGAGTATTTTTCTTGAATTTTGATGGTTTTTTTTATAGGATTTGATACTCAATATGGCTTATATTATGTTTTCAAGTATTCTTTTAGTCCCTTAATAAAGAAAGAACAAATTCATGCATATTAAAGTCAAGTTAGAATGATTTTAGTGTCAAACATAGACCTATATTCCACTCATGTAGGCTCCTAGTTCATTATGTTTCTTCAAGAATTTTCCACATGAACAATCATGGTCCAAACACATACTTGTGTTTATGTCTTCAAAAAACTTTTCTCAGGATAAACCCTCAAATATGCAATTGTGTTTAATTATTAAATTATTATAACAACATATGTGAAATATAGACTCGTGTTGGTAGTAAATTTTATAAAAATTCTAGGATTGATGTTTAAGAAGATATAGAATTAAAGATGAGAGTGCAGTCATAAGAAGCTAAACTAGAGCATCTTAGGACAAGAAAGGAGCAAATGTAGAGACAAAGAAGGGTATTCCATTAAGATTCAACTAAAGAAAATCAAGATTTTAAGAATTTATAGTAATTACTTTTTCTAACTTGTTTTCTTTCTAGATTGTTTTTGGATTTCTTTACTTTAGTATGAATTAAATTAGAATATATATATAGATGGTATGAACATTATAACTATATGTTGAGATTAATTCTTTAGTTTAATAAAAGACCCACGTTTTTTGTGTGAATTATTCATGATTATATCTTATATTGAATTGAAATATGCTAGCATTTTGCTTCAATTTTATATTTCATATATAGGGATTGACAAATCATATATATGAATAGATTATGGAATGAATAATAAAAGTAGCATGGAATCTTCAAGATAGGACTATATAATCCTTTGGGTTAAATTCAAATCTATCAAACGAAGTTAATGTATTTTTAATGGTTTTGATTAGAAAGATATTTTAATCAATCAACTTAAGAATATTGGCTGTTTTCTTGAAAAAAAAAAAGTTGTAACTTTGAAATTCCTACAAGTCTAATAAACTAGGGTTAATCATTAAATCAAAAGAAATTAGGCACATAAAAGTTCTAGGTTCATCTGGATCTTGATTATCAATCGTTTGGTTTATTCTTGTCTATGCTTTAGTTTGTTATAATAGATTAGTAACTTTAGTTTCGTTTATCTTTTCTTTTAATTCAATCATTTATTTTGTTATATTAGATAGTATAAAGACAATTAGTACTAGTACTTATAATTTTCATAGGAACAAAGCTCATATTCACTAGACTATATAATAAGAATAATAGGTACACTTGCCTAGTTCATCTTTAGTATTATTTTAGTTCGAATGCATCACATCAAGTTTTTGACGCCATTGTCGGGGACTCGGATATTAGGAACACTTTTACTTTTATTAATCTAATATTTTTCTTTTCTTTTCATATTTATTTATTTTATAACTTTCTTTTTGATCTTTTGTTTGTTTGTTGCATTTCAAGATTTAGGTACTTAGTGTTATTACTACCAAGCATAATGATAGGACATGGAAGACAACTTACTATGCAAGATTATGCTATATCATCTTTTATGAGGGCAAAATCTAGCATCAGTAGGCCAAGAGTGGAGGCTAATAATTTTGAAATCAAGCCTAATATTATTAAGATAGTTCAATAACTTGTGCAGTTTGATGACTTGCAGATGAAGACCCAAATACATATATTGTTAACTTCTTGGAGATATGAGATATTTTCAAGATCAATTAAGACTGGGAGGATGCAATTCAGTTGAAGTTATTCCTTTTTACCATGAGGGATATAACTAAATCATAGTTCAAATATTTGCCTCCTAGATTTATTATCACTTAGACTAGTCTTGTTGAAAAGTTCAGCCAAGTAATTTCTTCTAGCATAAACATTAAAACTCAAAAATGTTTTCTCCTCATAATAATGTGAGACATTGTATGATATTAGAAAGAGATAGAATATATTTAAAAAGTGCACATACTAAGGACTTGATTTAGAACTACATATACATATATTTGATAATAGGTTAAGTTACCTATCCAAAAAGTTGATTTATGCATCTTTGGGTGGGACCACTTACTTTTAAAACTTATGAGAAATTGTAAAAACTAATTAAAAATATAGCTATAAATAACTAATAGTAGGGGAGCTCGAGATCATGGCCTAAGTCATGATGTGTCCATAATGCTAATGTGGTGACAACATTAGAGGAAAAGTAAGAAGATTTGAGTAAGAATAATACTAATATGAACTGGCATCTCAGTCGACACAAGTGATGAATTGTGAAATTTGTGATGGTGGACACTCTAATTATAAATTTCATATTCCAAACAACATAGGATAGTTAACCAACCAAGTTAAATTTGTAGGAGATTGTTATCATAATAATTATTATAGTAATACCTATAATCTAGGGTGGAGAAACCATCATAACTTTTTATAGAATAATTAAGAATAGTAGAGGCAAGAGCCTTCACTCAAATTATAGTAACAACACTAATAAGCCAAATCTTGAGGAGCTCATAACAAAATTCATTATTGAATCCTAGGCTCACTTATAAAATACTAAAGCATCTTTTTAAAACCAATTAACCTACATCCATGACATAGAACTTTAGATTAGATAGCTTGCTAAGCTTATCTCTAAAATGCAATTAGGTATGTTAGTAACATCAAGCTAAACTAAAGGGAGTAAGTGAATGCAATAGTTTTAAGGAGTGGACAGGAGCTAAAAGTTCAAATTAAGAGAAAGAAAAAAAGAAGGTGATGTAGGATAAGGAGAAGGAAAAAGAGGAAGAGGAAGAATCAAAGAAGAAAGTGGTCAAAAGAGTACCAACTGAAAATTTCATACACATCAGATTTAAGAATGATATAAAAGAAGATAAATTTTGTAAGCTTTTAACGATTTTTAGATAATTACATTTTAACATTACTTTTATTGAAGCTCTTCCATATATTTCAAAATATGCTAAGTATTTAAAAAATCTCCTTTCTTATAAGCAAAGGATCGAGGAGTTATTATTGGTTACTTTGAGTAAGGAGTACTGTATTATCCTATAAAACAAGCTACACAAGAAAATCAAAGATATAGGGAATTTTACTATTCTATATAATATTGGTAGTTTGTCAAGGGGAACTAGCAAATTTAAGAGCTAGTATTAATTTGATTCCATATGGCATATTTAAGAGATTGGGATTAGGTGAACTTAAAATAACTAGGATGGGAATTTAATTAACATATAGCTTAAATAAGTATCATAGGGGCATTATAGAAGATATTTTGATTAAGGTTGATAATTTCATATTTTCATTAATTGTGTAGTTTTTGATGAAGATCTTAGGATGGCCTTTTCTATCTTCTAAAGCCATGAAAAATATATATGATAGGGACGAGAAAGTAGCTTTTAAGATATCTAAAGCCATAAGACATTCCCATAACAGATATAATACTTATTTTTCTTATAGATGTGATTGATACTGAAGTTTCTGATGTTACACTGGAAATAATCACAAAAATTCCAGTAGAGGCTTGTATCATACAAGGAGAAGGGGAGATGGATAGTTTTATTCTAATGGAGCATGTGGCATATTTGGAAGCTGATAAGCCTATGAGTAAGATGAGGAACTTAAGGAGATTGAGAGACAAAGAAGAGTAGAATCAAGATTTCATTTGAGGAGTTGCCAAGGTGAAGAGCGTAAGTAAGTAGTCCACGTAAAGAACTCATTAAGAAATGCTTTAGGTGTTTTTGTTTAAATTTGGTAGTTTTTAGGATCTTTAACATTAATTTTAGTACATTTTTTTCTTCTTGATTTTGGTTTTGTTGCATGCTTTAGTACCTTTTACTAATATTGGCACATTAACATGAAACATGTCAAATTCACTGCCATTCATAAGTCTTTAATGTACTGTCTTTATTCATTATGGCATGAGTCAATTTTCAGGAAAACACGAACGATACATCTACGTTGTTTGTAAATAGATTAAGGAGTGTGTCATTTGATCTGTTTATGTAGTAAAACATGTAAGATGATTTACTCCAGAATTTAAACTTTTATCATTTACCATTACCATGTTAAACTCTCTATTGCACAAAGGAAACAGCTTAATCTCAAGACTAAATAGGGTTTAATTAATTATCCGTACAGACTATAGAAGCATCCATGTTGGATGATGAAGAAAACAGATACAGAATCGCAGGCACAACAGACCCGTAGTCTGAGGTTAATTTTCATTAAACAAGCATCAAGTGTCGAATAATGACTGCAGTTTGGGAGTTTTAAAGTATAAAGAGATCTGAGATCCAGCAAAACTATAAAATATTGGTCCTTTCTGTTTTTCTTTTTCCATGTTATTACAATGCACTGAAGTTGCTACCAGGATCGAAATGTTGAAAGAAGAAAAGAGAAATTTAAACAGAGTTGGTACTAATCATGTGGTTGGTTTATGACATCTTTTTTTCTTTTTATGTTGGCTGATTTCCGATGATCATGCTGGGAACTGGGTATGGATTTGATCCATTCAACTCTCAATTATTAAATAAAATTCTAAATCAATGATTCGTAAGTGATAATATTAATTTGATTGCCCCATTGCTCATAAAGCAGTAGTATATAGAGTAAATGATGGACAATTAAGTCCATTTACATTTATATAAAAACAATATTTAGATAATTGGATCCAACAATAAAAAAACACAAAAGGTCAAACGCATCTTGTTTCTGATACCACCAAAATTGACTCCAGTCCACTGGTCTTCAAGCACTCAACTCAAGTCATCCCCAAGCCAAATAGACCTCACTTTCAGTCCCAAATGACCAATTTGGCCAGAACCTAATAATACAAGACAAATTCAAAAAAGCTGCAAAATCCAATGGGGAGGATGGATGGGATGGGAGCCACGGCCATAATAAATTCAACAACCTCTCCGAGTAAATAAAACCAAATAGTGAGGGCAATGAAGTCATTGCAACCATCATCTTTGCAAATGTCAAGGAATGGCTTGTGGCTTGCAGAGTTGGCAATCCTAAGCTCTCTTCTTCTGTCTTTGGCAGTTAAGCTGCTCCAATCCCTCCACCAACTGCTATTACTCTCCTTTTCTCTCTCTACGTATATCTCATTTCTTGTTTCCTTTCCTTTCATTTCATTCACTATATTCCTGTTCCTGTTCTCTCTCCCTTCCCATTCTTTTGCTCTATCATCTCCTCTCTCTTTTTTTTTTTTTTGGCTATACTGTGTTTATTGAGGGAGAGAAGAAAGATGCCTCTGGTGAGGTTTGAAGTGAGGAATGAGTATAGCTTGGGACAGCCTGAGCTATTTAAAGAAGCTGACAAGGAGGATCCCAAGGCGGTGCTCGACGGCGTTGCGGTTGCTGGCCTCGTTGGAATCTTGCGCCAGTTAGGCGATCTTGCTGAGTGTGTTTTTGACTCTTATCTCTTTCTTCCGCTTATTTATTTTTTCCTTTTTCCCAATTTGAGAGTTTTGGTTTGGTGCTAATGTTTGTGGAAAGTAAAGTTCTTGCATTACATGGAATTTTTGTGCTTTTTGGTGTAGCTAATTAAGAGTAGTTGTTGTGATCATTTGATTGAAGAAGGCGTTTTCCTTCCAATTTTTGGGCAATGAGTGGGGAAGGTTATTAACTTGCTTTTGTTTTGTGTAGTATATAGTTGTGGAGAGAAATGAAGAGAACATTGGGAAACGCCATTTAAACATACTTGTTAGATTTATTTCAGTGCTGGAGCTCTTATTTGAGGTTACTGTTATGTGGTTCTTTGTTTAGGCTATGGTTTATTAGATTCTTTAGCTTTTGAAGTCATTGCTGTGAAATTGAGTTGTCAAGGTTATGTAGTTGATAATACTTTGGATGTCTTTACAACTTCACTGCACGTTAAGGATGGGTGGTTTTGGTTGATCAAGAGGGCATAATGTGCTATGTACAATGTCGTAGTTACAAGGTTTTGCGACATACTCTCGTAGTTGTTATATGCTTGATGGTGGACTAGTGATTTGGTTACCGTGAGCTGCTATCATTCTAGAATAATATCGATAACAAATATGTTCCTCTTGAACATGCAACTAGTATTTCTGAAGGAATTTCTCAATCGGTCTTGTTAAGAGTTCAGAATTTATCATTAATGTGAACTTTTTGTATTTCAGGGAAAGGCCTTTTTTTGTCAACTTCAGTTGAAAGTATAATCAATAAATCTCTATCTATTTCGTATTTCTTCTTTTTTCTACATCTTTCAATTATTTATGGTGGATTGATGAGATTGAAAGTAGCATTAAATGTAAATTTAATTGGCCTTAGTTGCCTATTGAAGGTATTTGCTTAAATGACTTCGACATTAAAGGAAAAAGGGACATTTCTCCTTATGCTCAATTTATTTTGTTTCATGTACTAAAATGTAAAAGCAAACTGCACCGTAGATCCATGCTTGAAATTGTGATGGAGAAGTCTCTCCATCTTGAGATTGGCTTTGGGTTCTCCTTGTGCTATTTTTTTTTTTGTATATCTAGCCAAATCCAAAAAAATATATTTCAAACATTCTTACACTACCTTTGGACTTGGCGGGTTTATCAGAGAAAAGTTTTGGCTCTTACGTCTTCTTTTTTATCTTCTTATCTTAAATGTTTAAACTTTTGCGTTTCTTTATATAACAACATCAGTGCAACAAGGTACTTCTTTGAGTGGGTGCAAATCTTTCATTGCTCTTACATGCATCTTAAACATTATTGATAGAGATTGAAGTCTTCCATGTACTTGATGGAATTGGATGTTTCATTTCATTTTTTTACTTCGTGACTATCATTTGCCTATTTTAAGCTCAAGCAGCACCTGAACTCTTTTGTAGATTTGCAGCAGAAGTCTTTCATGGCTTGCAGGAGCAAGTAGTGACAACAGCTTCAAGAAGCCATAAGTTAATGGTTCGAGTGCAAAAAATTGAAGCTGCTTTGCCTTCTCTTGAGAAGGCAGTACTTGCTCAATCAAGCCAGATACATTTTGCGTACACAGCTGGTATGACTCTTTTTCTGCACTTATAATCATCGCTCTCCTGCATGTGTCATCTTTCTCCCATAAGTCTTCTAAAATATTGAGCTAGATTATTCTCTTGGCCAAAGCAAGTGACTGTCCTGTGTAGCCTTTTCCCAATGTTTATGTCTAATTTAAGGAAAAAGCAAGCCTAGTGATAGCAGTATAGAAGCCAGCTGGAAAATGAGCATCTGCCTATCATCATTTATCCAGAGTAATTTTCTATGTATGTGCAAATTTGTCCATCAGTGAATTGACCCACTGCCTGGTTAAACATGGAAGCAATCTTAATTATATGACCTTATTAAGTTTCTGTCATGGTTGAATTTGTTTGTTCAGCTTCCATGTTTTTTTATGCAGATTTATAAGGATCAAGAGGTGATCACATTATTGTTATTTACTTATTTGTGTTAAACTAGAGAAACAGGGGAGGGGGTGACGGTGGCGTCATACTTTATTATCTTGATATGATCATGCCACATTTAGACTATGTTGCATAATTCTTTATAGATCCAGTCATATTAATCACAAGTTTCATTATATCAAACTTTCATTTTTTGTTATTAGCCTTGAAGTGTTAAATCTTTTTCCTGCAATATAATCTGCTGTATCCATTCTTCCACTAGACATGCTCAAAATTCCCATTTTTTCTCAATTCCTTAGAACAAGCAGCTGCCTTGCAGGTTCTGAATGGCATCCTCATATTCAAAATGAACAGAACCATTTCATTTACAATGACTTGCCGAGGTTTATTATGCTCTCCTATGAAGAATGTCATGATCCTCCTCATTTGCAATTGCTTGACAAGTATGATCATTTTCCCTCTCACATTTCAATGAAAGACATAGTTTGATCAGATTTTTCAGTTTTTTGTATCTCATCCTAGGTCATAAATGCTTTGTTTTGCCAATCAGATTCGACACTGGTGGCCCAGGATCTTGTCTGAGGAGATATTCCGATCCAACCTTTTTCAAAAAACTATTGGGCAACTTCAAGGAACCAGATATAGGGAAATTCCGAAGAGATAAGAAAACTCATAAAAGCAGGGTATCTTTAAGCATTACCAGAATTTGGATCATCATTGAGAGTACTATATCTAATAATGAATTCTGTTGTTTGGATCATGTCTTTGAAGTTAATTTTAGTGGGCTAGTTTTCTGCTGTTAT
Source organism: Erythroxylum kunthianum (assembly GCA_024582655.2). NCBI lineage: Eukaryota > Viridiplantae > Streptophyta > Magnoliopsida > Malpighiales > Erythroxylaceae > Erythroxylum > Erythroxylum kunthianum. Next base: position 986,566 of record JANIMX020000058.1, read on the forward strand.
AATTGACTGGCTAAGTATGTTAACTATTATGCATCTGTTTTTGCCTCTGCTTCTAACACTGTATATCTTCCAACTGGAATTTAGCTTGAGTCTTCGGGCCGAGGCTAGCATTACACTCATTTTAACTCACTTTCCCTAAACTATATTTTGATTAGTCTTTCATATGTACATGGGTACATAGTATAATCAAATGAAACTATCTATCCCATTCCTGCTACTTTTATTATCTTTCCTGACAAAAAAAAATAAAAATGAAATGGACAGAAAAAGGGGTCATTGCAAAGAAATGGAGATTTATTGCGTCACGCTTCTATGGAAAATCATGGTAGCAGGTAATGAATCTATATATGTATATGCATAGGAAGTCGGTAAAGT
>JANIMX020000058.1:1754534-1764961 GCA_024582655.2 Erythroxylum kunthianum
ACAAATACAAAAGACTCAACGACAATACCAATGAAGATGGATACAAAATTCCGGATAATGAATACTCACTCAACCGTATCCAAAACTCTCGATGGTATTCAAAGTTTGATATGAAATCTGGATTTTGGAAAATCCGAATGCATTCAGATTCAGTCCCTTGGACAACATTTAGTTGTTCCGAAGGACACTTTGAATGGCTAGTTATGCCATTTGGACTGAAAACGGCACCTCAAGTGTTCCAACGCCGTATGGACTCTATCTTTAATCCATACTCTTCTTTTGTATGTGTCTATATTGATGACATTCTTGTTTTCTCACATACTCAATAGGAACACTTTGCACATTTATATACTATACTTGCTTTATTTGAAAAACATGGATTTATAGTATCCAAAAAGAAAATGCAACTTTGTCAGACTCATATTGATTTTCATGGATCTAAATTAGGTCGAGGAACAATTAAACTCCAAAAACATATAGCAACTAAGGCTTTAACCTATCCAGATAAATTGGAAGATTTAAAGCAACTTCGATCTTTTCTAGGCCTAGTAAATCAGGCTAGAGCCTACATCAAAGACTTAGGAAAACTTACTGGACCTTTATATAATAAAACCTCTCAAACTGGTCAACGACATTTTAACTTAGAGGATATTAAACTTGTCCAACTCATCAAAAGTAAATTACAAACTTTGCCTGAACTTTCATTACCATTAGACTCAGATTATTTGATTGTTGAAACTGAAGGATGTGAACTTGGATGGGGTGGTGTGTTACTTAAAAAACCCTATAAATATGCCTCTAACGTTACGGAAGTTATATGCAGGTACACATATGGACAATATACTCATAAAGGGTACTTGACTGCTTTGGATTATGAAATCTTTGTTGTAATTAACTCTCTTGCCCATTTGAGGTTATACATTTGTGGTAAACCCAAAATCACAGTACGAACTGATTGTGAAGCAATCGTGAAATATTCACAAGCAGTTAAAACTACACAAAAAGGACTCAGTACTAAACGATGGCTCAAATTTCAAGATGCCATACTTAATAGTGGTCTCAAAATTCATTGGGAACACATCAAAGGCGTGAATAACTCTTTGGCTGATACTTTATCACGTCTTACTTCTCAATTAACCACTTAAGACTTATACTTGATCACTTTACTTATACTTCTGCTTACTTGGAGAAACACTCCACACTTTTTTGTGGTCTCTTTATAGGACCTCAGTTACTCATTACAATTATATATTTGGTGTTTTTCTTTGTGCAGCTATGGATAAAGGAAAAAAGACTCGGACATGGACACATACTCGCACAATGAAATTTGGTGCATAAGAACTTCCTGTCTTTGACAATCCACAGCACCAATTTGCTTCCTCTGAACGTTCTCAGTTGGATGAAATCCAACAAACTCTCCTTGACAATGTTTGGAACCTTCCAACTACTCAACCTGGTTCTACACTCAAATTAGCCGTTATTAATGCCCTAACCAATTACTTCCTGACTATCATTACCAAACCCCAAGGAAGGACATACTTATGCTATGCCTTGTTTACTTCACCTCAGGCAGGGTTGTACTACTCATGGGATGAACTTAAGCCTATCTTAGCCAAATTACCACAGGCTCAATTTAAAGGCTATTATTCGCTTGAAGAAGCTCATACCCAACTTCAAGCTCAAGTAGGTACACATTACTTTGCCTTTATTCGCTAAAAGCGAATAGCACGTCTTGGCCTCTTCGTCTTCGAACTGAAGACAGGGGTGAACACTCTCTAATGTGCTGGCTGAGGTAGATGTCGGTTGGCTTGAGGTACCCTCTCCTCGAGCCCTTGGCTGGTGTAGGATACGATCATAGACTCATTATCTGCAAGGAAGTAATAAAGGAGACAAACGACGTAAGCATCAACGCCTAGAAAAAAATGTTCACAAACTAATCGTTGGCATCGGGTCACCTAACCCTAATTGGTTTTCAATTCGGGGCAATTTCTACTTCATATAAACTCTACAATGTCCTAATTGCCCCATTCTTATGTAAATTATTCTATTTTTTCTCGATACTAACTAAATTCAAGCTCTTTAATTTGATAAATCACAAAACCTATGCTTCTTGAATAATTAGGTAGATAAACATATTGGGTCCACAATTTAAAAGACTCGTCACCCCCAACATCAAATTATTCAAGAATAATCTGACATTGACGATAAAATCCTAAAATTCAGTACCCTAACGTCAAATCTTCCTAATTGATCAATTCTATACTATCAATCATTCTAAACTAAGTCTAAAAATAGTTCAATATCGTAGAATGACTTAAATGAGGGTTCAGATTTATACATTTACGAAAATTCCATGAAAAATATGGATTTGGACATCGGAAAGGTGTTACCCATGCGTGAAATCCACGTACGAGGCTTGCGTAAGTCAATATCAGGTTTGAGTAAGTGTTTGGTGGTGAGGGGTCGGGAAAATTTGAGAGGATTTTGAGAGGCTAGACGTGTATGACCAATTTAGGTCATACGCTCGTGTACTGGGTGTATCACCCTGAGAGACAACATACGTCTATGATACACTTGTATGGCTGGGCGTATCAGGCCACTATTAACCAAAACTAAAAAATTCTCCAAAACTTTTCTCTCAAATTTTCTTTTCCGACCTTCCCAATTCTCAAAGTGTACCATTACATCCTTTCAAAACTAAACTAACTAAACCTAATTACGAAAACTAATTAAACCTACCTAAAAAGCATTAAAAAGTGGTGGGGTGCCTTCCACCGAGCGTTTCTTTTAAGACCGTCTTCTAGCTGGACAGTGGGGAAGTTCACTTTTCCTTAGCTTTGGCCTTTGTGGTGTTCATCCTTGAGGCTTAACAGGTTTCCCACCCCCACTCATCTAGCTTACAAACCTTCATGCTTTGTTCATTATCTATGTTGGCTAGATGGGTGTCAGATGGTTCTGATTTTTCTGCTTTAGGCACCTCGATGTATTCATACATCGATCTCTTGTTCGGTTTACGACTTCTCATCTTTGACCTTGATTCTTTTGCCTCGTGATCTTTAACTTAAAGATCCTTGAAGACAATTATAGTAACCGATATGTCCTTATGCACGAGTGGTCTCCTTATGTCAAGTGCATTTTTGAAAACTACCTTTTTCACTTCCCACTCTCAAAGTTAGTGTGCCATCATGGATACTGATCTGGGCGCGGGATGTTTTTAAGATTGCTCTACCCAGAATGAGTGACACATCCACGTCCTCTTCCCTGATTACGATTACAAAGTAGTTTGGGAATATAAATTCCCCTATTTTGACCAAGACATCCTCTATGATGCCCCTTGGATGAACTATGGACTTATCCTCTAGTTGCACTGCCTTGCGCGTTGGATTGGGTTCTCCAACTCTCAGTTCCTTGAAAATTTTATAAGGAATATGATAATAGCTAAATTTATACACTTTTTAATGCATGATATACATTAAAATTTCTATTAATTGAATAAAAATCATGTAGAATTTGTACTTAATTCCATTCTTTTAGATATTTCAGGTATTGAAGAGATTTCAGCAAAAAGATGGTCAATTGGAAGGAAAAGGACCAAAATTGGAGAAACCTACACCGCCGGCCTTAAAGGACATATGTCGGTAGCCTTTGATTCAATGCCTTTGACGTTGCACCGGCGAATCAATTAATTAACGCCAATTACGCCGACAAATCAGACTCTACGCCGCCGACATTCCACCATCCTAAATTGAAGATTTTACAAGATAAGACGCTGGCGTATAATTAAGGGGAGCCGACGTTGAACTTAATTTGTCTATATAAAGGGAAAAAGACACAGAATTTATAGTGAGGTTAGGTTAGTCATTAGTTAAGTTTTAGAGTTAGATTAGTTTTAGGGTTAATTTTGTTTTCTCTGTATTTTTCTTCCGCCAAAACAATTTCCTTGTTCTTTATTTTTCTGCAGTAGTTGATAGATTTATTATCTTTCGTTCATCATTAATTCTACGTTGTTATTCTAAGTATTTTGTTTTACAGAAGTTTGATTATTGTTTATCTTTAGTTTATGCAATTAATTTACAGAATTCTTTCATCCTTTATTATTCCTTCTTTAGCTTTCACTATTATTATTTTTGTTTCAATATTTATGTTCTTACATTTACTGTTTATATTTTGTTCTTTTGTTCTTTTATTCAGTATTCAGTATTCATTTTCAGTATGATTTATTTTCTGTTTTATTTCGTTAATTGCATGTTTAGTTTTGTTTTCATGTTTAGGTAATTTTATTTTGTGGGATTAAGATGAAACCCTAAGATGCTAAGATGATAGTAGTTGTTATGTTGTAGGATTAATAAGTATGTGATTTATTTTAATTGTAATTCTTATAATTTCAATTGTAGTCTTAATTGACTAAATTTTTTAGAAACCATATAAACACGGGAGTGAATATAGGTTTGTTAGGAATTCATAATTGGACTAATTAATCAATATGGGAGTTGCGATAATTAGTTTAATTAGAGATTATCCAGGAATTAATGTGGTGTCACTATTTAATTGTTCACTAAGAGATTATGGATAATTAATAGGACATTAGGTCATCATAGCATCGGGAGGTGTATGAGAACAATTTAGAGTCCACTATTAAGTAGAGATACGGGAGCTGACTAATTAATTAGGGGTTAAAGACTTTAATTTAAAAGGCTTGATAAACTCACTAGGATAACCACATAGCTATTAATCTGTAGGACATGACGGTAATTTGATTAGCGTAATTAGGGTATATTCTAAATCCCCACTTTCTTTATTTATTAATTTTCTAATTTAATTTCTTTTAATTTAATTACGTGACAAATTTCCGTTTTAATTGCCTAGATGTCGATAAAAGCTAGTATAGGTTTAGTATTCTAACCAGTCCTCGTGGGATCGACACTCTATTTACCGTATATTACTTGATTTCGACCCAGTGCATTTACTGGAGCATTCGCTTCCATTGTATCTATACATTCTGAGCGGATCTTTAGTGTTGGTAAAGTAGGGAATTCGTTGTCACATTCTATTCACAACGTACTATTAGTTAATTGTTTAAAAAATAATTTTCTCAATATCTCACAATTTTATACCTAAGGAAACAATGTGCTGTTTACTTCTAATAACTGTTTAATTATGAGGAATGATACAAATGAGAGTCTTTTTGCAAGAACGAGATGTAATAAAACTGAAAAGGTAAATCTTGACTTACTTCTTAAGGTCAATATAACCTGTTTAAGTGTTCTTAAAAATGTTCCTTTATTCTAACATAAAAGACTTGGGCATACCACTTTATCATTGTTACAAAAGCTTATTTCATGATACATTATTAATGGCTTACCTTCTATGAAGTTTAAAATAGGCAAGTTTTGTGAAGCCTGTGCAAAAGGGAATTGTCTGTTGTCTTTTCAATGCCAAGAATATGGTAAGTACAAGTAAGTCACTAGAATTGTTGCATATGGACTTTTTTGGACCAATGACAATGGTAACTAGAGGAGGTAAGAGGTATGTTTTGGTTATAGTTGATGATTATTCACATTATACTTGACCATATTTCTTTCAACTAAAGATGAAACTTTTGATAAGTTCTTTATGATTGCTAGAAAGGTCCAAAAGCACTCTAGACATTAATTACTCTCACTTTATTCTGATCATGACACTAAATTTGATAATTCAACCTTCATTGACTATTACAAGAAACATAGTGTTAATCACAACATCTCAGCCCCGACCACAATAAAATAGAGCTTTAAAGAGAAAGAACTAAACCTTAAAAGACATGGCTAGAACGATGCTTATAACTAGTGGATTTCTTAGGAACTTTTGGGCTGAGGCTATAAACACTACATGTTACATGATAAATAGGTCCATGATTAGTTCACTTTTTATATAAAAAAAAGCCCTATGCGTTGTTTAAGGGCAAGAAACCAAATATTATGCATCTTAGAACATCTAGGTGTTGATGTTGTGTGCATAATAATGGTAAAAACAACTTAGGAAAATTTGACCTTAGGAGTGATAAGGTAGTGTTCTTAGGATACTCTCCTCATAGCAAAGCATATAAGGTATACAACAAAAGAACCATGAATGTAAAAGAGAGTACACATCATCTTTGATGAAAATGAAGCTTTGCCTAACCATGTTGTGTAGGATGATTATTTTGAGATAGTCTTGGTAAGATCATATACTAATTGTTATCTTGATATTATTGTCATTTCCTATTTTTCGTAAATATTTCCTGATTATAATATCTCTTATATTGGCCAAGTTTCATTTTATTTTGGGGGATAATAATCTTTGTTAGTCATGATGAGTTGATCTCGAAATCTTGTAATTTAGAAACATTGATCTTTTATGATTAGAATCAAGATATGATATTGTGGTAAGTTTCTTGATGATTTATTTCTTGATATGGCCGAGCATAATCAAGTGGAATTAAATCGAGTTTCTTTATTCTTGGTATTCAAATTTATCTCTACATATGGTAAGATCTTTTTCTTAATATGGTCGAGTATCTTGATTCTTAGTAAGTCAAGTTTATCAATTCAAAAGGTAAGATCTTTGATTTCAGAACTCATTAAGAAGATCTTACCTTATCATCACTTATGAAAAGTTTTGCGACTATCTTACCATTATCTCTAATTATCTTTAATTGATTTTTCAGATAATAGAGATTTTATGCAAGAAGGATTCTTCATGGACAAGAAATCCAATTGCTTTTATATAGAAGAAAATGGGACATTTTCTTTACCGAGTTTTTGAGAAACCAAAAATTTGTGTGGTACTAAATATACACGGTTTCTACATCATTGTAACTTCGGTTCTCTGGGAGGAGAAATCAATCACTTAGAGAAGAAAAGACTTTCAGTGTGAAGATCAAACGGGAGGTTTGAATCATATTCGAATGGGAGTTCGAGATTGCTGAAAAGTTTTATAGATTCAAAGAAAACTACTGAAAAGTGGTGGGATGCCAGCTCATATTACATGCCAGAGAAGGATCAGGGAGTGATCTATTTATTGGATGTTTGATAAGTCTATGTGTAGATTTATCCTGTAGTTTAGATTGATCTGTTTAAACTCTGTTCAAATTATTGTGTTCTTGTCTTCTTATAATTCTGCATTCTTAATACTGTCTATTTACGTTTTACATTCCAGACGAATCTGCATCTATAAGATTTATCGTGCATTGTGCTAGAACAATTCTTAACGATTCACTGTTAATTTGTTACTATCCAGACATATCTGTGATAGTCTGTTCGTTTAAGAATAAAATTTAGACAGCCTTAAACTTTCACTAATGATGATCATAAAGAAGAAAAACAACAATATGACACTCAAAATGATAGAGATATTAAACATTAAATCATTTTATAGGAAAGATAATGTGAGGAAGGAACTGGTGGGAGCTGGAGATGATGCACAATATTTCATTTCTAGTTTTTCCGAACCAGTTCCTACTAGTCAAAGAACTAATGTTTCCCTAACCCAAAAAAATTCTACATTAACACCTTTTATATCTAAACTATAGAAATATCATAGCTCCCATCCTTTAAACTTATATTAAGTGATGTAAATAAGGGAATTCAAATCAGATCTAAATTTCAAAACTTTTGTGCCTTTTATGCCTTTTTTTCTTTTGAAGAACCATGTGACTATCAAACTGCACTAACTGATCCTGATTGTGTTTTGGACATATATGAGAAACTATACAAATTTGAGAAAAATTAAGTGTGGCACCTCGAGCCTAGACCTAAGGACAAAAATGTGATTGGCCTAAAGTAGGTCTATAGAAATAATTTCAATGAAAACGACTTGATCGTAAAGAACAATGCCAAATTAGTAGTCAAAGGCTACAACCAACAATAAGGGATCGACTAAGATGAGACCTTTGCACCAGTGGCTCGCATTGAAGCCATTAAGACCTAGTTTGTATTTGCTGCTTATATGGGATGCAAATTATATCATATAAATTTCAAGGCTACCTCTTTAAATGGTTATTTTAAAAATGAGGTCTATATAGAACAACCTCCTAGGTTTGAAAACCCTAATTTCCCAGACTATATATATAAACTTGACAAAGTTCTTTATGGATTGAAACAAGTGCCTAAAGCTTGGTATAAGAGGTTGTCAAATTTTCTTTTGGAAAATGGTTTTCAAATAGGATCTATAAATAGAACATTGTTTTTAAAAACTAAAGGGGAACATCTTTTAGTTATTCAAGTATATGTAGATGACATCATATTTGGAGCAACTAATAATTCCTTATATGAAGAATTTGAGGTTTAATGAAGAGTGAATTTAAAATGAGTCTCATGGGAGAACTCAAGTTCTTCCTAAGGCTTCAAATCAAACAAATGAAGGAAGGAACTCTAATCCATCAATAGAAATATCTGAAGGAACTGATCAAGAAGTATGGTCTTGAAAAATGCCAAATCCTATGATATACCTATTCCCACTATGACTGGGTTAGATGATGATGAAAAGGGAAAATGTATTGAGGATAAGGTTTATCAAGGTATGATTAGGTCACTTTTATACTTGACTGCTAATAGACATGACATTGTATTAAGTATAGGTTTGTGTGCAAGGTTCCAAGAAAATCCAACGGAGTTGCCTTAAAGGCAGTCAAGAGAATTTTGAGAAACCTCAAAGGAATAAAGGACTTTGCTCTTTGGTATTCTAGGAGAGAACTTCAATTTAGTGGCATACTCATATGCAGAATTTGTATGACATCTTGTGGATAGAAAAGGCACCTTTAGGTATGGCACATTTTTAGGACACTATTTTATTTCTTGTAGTTCTAAGTAATAGAACTTAGTTGCTTTATCCAAATCTAAAGAAGATTTTGTGTATGTTGCTTCTTGTAGTGCCCAAGTCTTATACAAGAAACAACAATTGATGGATTTTGGTGCAAATGTTAGAAGGTTCCTATTCTGTATAACAACCCAAGCTATTAATATCTATAAGAACCTGATCCAACATTTAAACATAAAACACATTCAAATTTGAAATATTTTACTTAGAGATAATATAGAAAAAAGGATGCATTAAAATGAATTTTTACAAATTCAAAGATCAAGTAGTAGACATTTTCACCGAACCATTAAGTAAAGAAATATTTGAGAAATTGAGACCATAACTAGACATCATTAAACTGGCTTAGGATGTTCTTTATTTTCCTAATGATTGACTAAAAAAGAATGTCTTGCATAATTGTTTGTAATTTTATTTGCTTATAAATGTGGTGTAATAAAAAGACATGGAAGCCAAGCTAAAAAGTATAAGAAAACTTCTTAAGAACTATTTATATTACCCTTACTCCACTAGAATATACTATAAGAGTTGTCTAATTAGAATTCTTAATATGGTTCTTCTTTTTCTTGCATATACCCTTTATTTCATTATTATTTTTCATTAATTTTATCCTTAAGTCATTTTTCCTTTATCTTAAGACATCTTGTCTCCCTCTCTCTCTTACTTCTAGGTTAACCCAAAATTGTTCAGTTCCCTTCTCACTCAAACTTTGCTCAACCCAAACTCTCACTCAAATTCTCTCTCTAATCTGTTAATCTATTATTCTATAAAAGAAGTTGGTTATGTTAAGGTGGCAAAAGAAAATCTCAGTCGATGGATCCTCTAGCGTGATAAAGCAAAATCAACTGGTAGGGGCATAGAGGGAAGCCTATAAAAGGAGGATAGAAAAATTGAAGAAAGAAGAGGAAGAGAATAAACAAAGGAAAGTTGAGAAGATAATTAGTTACTTTGGCTGCAAAAACAATTATTGAGAAAATAGACGGTGTGAATTCAAGTATTCTCAATTTAATGTTTGAGAAGGAAATTTCTGAGGGAGCATAAGTTGAGTGGGAAAAAGGATTTATGGATTAGATTGTTGATAAAAACTTTGGGTAATTCATATTAGGGGTTATTGACTAAGATTATGGGGATGGTAATGAAGTGATGAATGGTGACGTTGAAGACAACAAGGAAGACTTGCTTATTGTAGGACACCAAAAGAGGAAGAAAAGGCTCATGGAGCCTCTACATAAGCCTTAATCTAAAATGTCTAAAGCACCTCCTTCCAATTTTTTTTGATGAGATTCATTCCCTCAGTTCCAGAGAGAGTTCTTTCCTCTATTCTAGATAATGAAATTAACTTCCCATAGAAAATGAGCATCATAAGCAAAAAGAAAGGGAAGCAAATTGCGTTCGTCGAAGCTAATCAAGAAAAAAAATGTATGATTTTGTTTTGTTATAATCAGGTAACATCTTCAATTTCCTTTGGATAAACTAGAAGAATATGAGGCTAGTTTATTAGTTGAGAAACTTAGAGCCTGTTTGGTTCCATTTTTGTTTTTGGTTTTCTGTTTTTGTTTTCAAATTTAGTAAAGAAACTTGTTTGTTTTGGA
>JANIMX020000059.1:24362-36681 GCA_024582655.2 Erythroxylum kunthianum
TTATTACTTTTCTCTTCCCTTTAGGAGTGGGAGAAAACACAAGATCCTGTAAAGAAAGTAGCAGGGCATGGAGAACATGAGACTCCGGAATAGTAAGGCTACAATATATTGTGCTAACACAGTAAGAAACCACATGACACGTGACAAACCTGTTCAGCACGTGGGAGGGAAGAGTACAAAGGAAAAACAATCAGTCCTGAGAATTGGTAATTTGTCAGTGTTGTTCTTGGATAACAACAAGAAGAAACTCAAGTAGTCAATAAGGCATCCTCATACATGCAGAATATCAGTGGTTTGGTAATTCTGGTCATTTTACATAATTGAATCACATAGAGCAAAATCAAAAAGACAGAAGCTTATGCTCGCACAAATTTCCTATTATTACAAACATATATCTTCGTTGTTTACATAAATAATACTAAAAATGATTTAACACCAAATATTAAAAAGAAAACATGTGTTAGGTTCATATACAGACACATGTGCAACTAAAAACTTCGACAAAATCCATAATACTTGAAGAAGTAACTAAAATAAGATCAATAAACCAATCATGCTAACAGCTGAATTCAAATTAATGCCTTTGTACCAGAAGATTTGTTCCCATTTGCTTGAGCCTCTTCAGTAAGTAACCTAACTGCGACACCGATGTCATCTTCACCAGTGAGAAATACCAGAATATCACCTGCTGGCTCCTAAATTATTATAGACAAGTTATCAGTAAAGCATATTGTTCCCTTAGAAGGAAAAACATATTGCTACAGCAAGGTTTTAAATTGCATACTACGGGTTATATTGCGGTTACAGGCAATTGCAGCAAATTCAGCTGAAATTGTAAGAAATCGCTGTGACGGTGCGGACCGCAACCGCAATAATGTGATCACAAACTGCAATTTAAATCACGCTACACTAGTACCGGGGGAAGTTTAACAAATAACAAAGGCCGTATTTTTTCAAAAGCCGGACCAAAAAAATAGCATATTTCATTTTCTAACTGATAGATGTAGTTGATTGAAAACAGACACGAGCTATAAGTATAAAGCTGGGAATGGTAACAATTAAAATATCTGGCTTATAATTCTTGCAAAGCACTTTAGTACTCAAATAAGAGCCACAGTGGAATTACAAATGTGATAAGTTTTCCTAACATAAAGATACATACTTTGCAACTGATTAACAACTTCTGCATGTTGAGTATTCCACAGTCAACATAACAGCAATTGTATTTTAGTTGATGAATGGAAGGTAAATAGCTTCAAAATTATAATACTGAGTTCATTTTGACCTTTCATCAGACATTTAAATACTATTGACTAATATAGCAAAATGCATTACTCATAATTACCATCTGATCCAGCTAATACAGCCATATATGGTCACAAGAACTGTCTTTAGCTCTACATTGGCACAAACGTCAAATTCTTAGACAACTAAACCTTCAACAATATGAATGCATCTGAGGTTTAGCAAGTATATATGCTCGTTCATGTAATTTTTAACACTTCATATTACAATTATAAGCTATCCCTGCTATACTCCACAAAAATATTCAGCATTTTAACATTTTGTACCTAACAAATGATGCGTTTTGATTTTATACGCACAAGAGTATTGACATCTGAAAGTTGAGAGAAGATGAAAGCAAGGATATGGGACTAGTTTTGAGATTGTCCAATAAGAAAGTTCATTTGAGATTTTGGCAGATCCTTAAAAGACTTCTGTGAGGTTTATCTATACATTTGAGGTTGCACCAGTTTCTAGTCATCTGCTTTTGTATCGACTTCCTGTTTAGGTTTCAAGTGTTTACATAAAAGAGAATTTTGAAAGAGGTTAGATCTTGTTTAGCTATGTATCAGTCTGCATTTATGCACTAGAAATGTATTTTGGTGGATGTTGAAGTATTTTGAGTTACAAAGAGCTTTCCATCTCCAAACAAAAAACAATGGAAATTCTCTGAACGCAAAAGTTAAAGCTTCAGCATCATTTAAGCAAGAATTACCTGATCATTTATTGCCAATACTGTTGAAACAGCGGCTTGAACATAGTCTGCAACAGGCTCCACAACATAATGAATCCCCACATTAAATCCTCTACCCTGAAAGGGATACAAATACAGCAAGATCTTGGTTGAGTCAGAACCACTCCACATATTCAAAAAGCCTCTAAACTGAGTGGAATTTTCATCAATATCATGATATATACAACTTATTGCTAGTAAAAATACCTCAACTGACAGAATTGCAGGCTCCTTACTTGGACCAGATTCAAGCGTTTCCGCTCCTTGACGCCCTTTGCTGGTTCAAAACGAACACAATTAAAATTTAATTAATTCCTGTAATTGCAGTCTTTTATTTTAGCTTCATAGGAAGGGGAGAAAGCATCGTACAAATGGAGATAGCAGAAGCAGCATGCAGTAGTCATCACCACTATCACGACATACAGGTGACCTTTTGAATGCAACATAACAATAAGTTTGCTATAGTTTCATGGAAATCAATCTCCTTATTGCATCAAATATTAATTTTCTTAGAGTAAGATTGGCAGTGGGCTGGGCCAGGCTTGGGCAAGCAAAATAATTAATTGGGCCCAAGCTCAGATAGAAGCCCGATCAAACCCAGCCAAGTTCGATTATTTTCTTTCTTCAATCTGAATTTTGGAAACGACGTTGTTTTCATTTCATATATTCGACTTCGGACAGGGTTTGAGCTTGGGCCAAAAAAAATTTTAAAAACAAAGCTCAAGCCCAGCCTAAAATCCGGTCAGTTTGAGTCTAGCCAATTGACTTTAGGCCAGGCAGAGCCAAGCTGCGCGCAAGCACAGATGCCATCCCTAGCTTAGAGGTGATAGTTTTGACTAAAGAACAAGACAAACACATTTTCTTAAATTTGGAGGAGTATTGCAATTACTTTAAGGGTTGACTGCCAGATCAACATAATTAAACATAAGAAATTTCCACTACAAAAATGGATAGTATAGCAACAAGTAAGAGTTGTCACTCTTCAAATGCTCACAAAATTACCGGTCCAGGAAGAAAGCAGCCATAGATTTTGCTTCAATTGTAGCAGATGAGATGATCAAGCGTAGTTCGGGTCGACGCCGCTGGATCTAGAATTCAAGAAACAGTAATGTCCTGATTATGAATGTATTTAGTTACTTCAACAGTACTTAGACAATGTTGAAACAGAAAATATAACCTTTTTCAAGAGACCCAGTACTACATCAGTTGAAATGGATCGTTCATGAGCTTCATCCACCATTATGACACTGTAACACCGTATGTGGAAAAGAAATTTATATACATAAACAGTAAACCAATAACATAAGAGAAATAGATATATAGATAGATGCTTCTAGCAAGAGATGGATCATATTGAAGATTTCTTGCTATGAAATGTAGTATGCTTTTCATAGTCAATAGTAGGTGATATGCATGCATTTATCCACAATATGGAGCTATTCTAACAAACATAATCTGCCTCTTATCCTTTTAGGTTGGGGGTTGGATGGGATGGAGAGGTTCAAAACGAATTTCATAATGAAAGAAACAGAGGCTAACAAAAGAAAAAGAAATTTTGCAACCATCTTCTGATATTTCAAAGATAGAAAAAATTGGTAAAACAGAAAAACAGGAAGCAATATGAAATGGTTGGAATAATAACTTATACCTATACTTGGTCAAAAGTGGATCTTCCATCATTTCTCTAATCAAGACACCATCAGTAAGAAATTTTATCTTGGTCACATCCTGTACTGCCAACAGAAGACATTGAGCATTATTCTTCAAAGAAGAGGGAAAAAGAAAAGAAAGAAAGTGTTCAACATCCATAAAAAAGAGTACAATAGGTAAAAATTTAAAGATGCTCTATGGTGAAATTTTATCTTAGTCACATCTGTACCGCCAACATAACAAAACTTTGAGCATCATTCATCAAAAAGAGGGAAAAAAGAAAAGGAAAAAATATTCAACATCCATAAAAAAGAGTACAAGTATAGATAAAATTGCAAAGATGCTCTATGGTAAAAAGATAAAATTGAGAATTGAAGTCAAATGAAAGTGAAGCTCCTAAAGGAACTTAATCAGTCTCACTGAAGTGGTAAGATCCTCAAATCGGATTGTGTAGCCAACATCCTCTCCAAGCCTGACTCCCAACTCCTCAGCCACCCTTGAAGCAACAGCCTGAATGATCATGCCAGCAAATGCTTTTTTAACAAACGCATTATCATCATGCAGAACAGTATATGAACCAATAGCTAACTCACAAACATAAAATGCAGATAAAATTGACATGTTATCTATGCAACTAAAAGAAAAGCACACATTTTAATCTTTTGAACAAGAAGAGAAGCCGAAACCATCATTCAAATGTTAGTTTCATAGAGCAACTTGAACTAAAGGAAGTAGATCAAATTTGAGGTGGATAACATCCAGAAGTACAACAACGTTGCTTGAGATGAAACTTGAAAACTTAAAGCAAACAGAAAACACACTGAGAGACGTGTAATGACTACAGCACCTGGACAGCAAGTCGCCTAGGTTGGGTGCAAGCAATGACACGTCCACCATCAGCCCAACCAGCTTCCTTAAGAAACTGCACAAAAATCAAAGAAAATAGCAATCGACTTTTCAATACCTCAGAAAGAATTTCCTACTCATATCCTAAGCTTAACAGAAGGCGTACCTGAGGAATCTGAGTAGTTTTGCCGCTGCCAGTCTCGCCGACGATAATAGTAGTGGCGTGACTCTCCACCAGATACAGAATCGCAGTCCTGTACTTGTAAACTGGTAATCTCTGTCTCTGCCTCTCTATGTTCGCATGACCAAACCTGATATATGTACATATGTAAATGCAATCGCAAAAGCTCATGCCAGTTTGTAAATACAGTGAGAGAAATGTGAGAGCAATTAATTACCCGGAGGTAGAGGCAGAAGACAGAGCAGCGGAGACGAATACGACGCCACCGTCTTCGTCTTCTAGAATGCGCGGCTTATCGGCTCCTGGTTTCCAGAACTGCGCCATGCTCTGCAACACTGGAAGTGGGTCTACTCTTGATCGGTTACATAGTTACAGTCAATTAACAAAATCAAAGTTTTAAGAACGGAAATTAACTTTATTTAAATTATCTTTGATAAAAAAAAATTAAAATTTAACTGAATAAAAAATAATTAAATAAAAAATAAATGATTTATTCTAATTTATAAAAATTAATTAATTAATTAATTAATTTGTCAGTTTTTAATAAATGACGATCTTTTTTTAATTATTAGTTAAAAAGTATTATTATTATTTTCAATTTTCAGTCCTTTAGCATTAACTTTTTAAACTTAAAGATAAAAATGAAATTATTTTTAGAAATTAAACCAAAAGAACGTTATTTTAGTCTAGACATTTGAGTCATTCGAATCATACTTGGCTTTGAGGGATAAACTCAAACCTGACTATTTAGCTTCTGGTATATTTGTTTGTATATTTGTAAAGAAAAAACTTTTGTGTATAATTAGGATAAAAGACATGAATAATTTGAGTTCTATTTTATTTTTAAAATTATAATGAATTTTTTTAAAATATCTAATTTAATAACACGGAAAATACATCGTTTATTAGTTTTTTGTTAAACAGGACACATATCATATCTTATTTTTGTTAAAAATTTTGATGAAAAAACTAACAAAAGATGTGTGTATCCAATTTTACCTATCATTACTTATATTAAATAATATAAAAAGATTTAATATATAATATTAATTCATATTACTAAGAATTATAAATATTAATTTAGATCTTATCAATAATTAATAATTATTTATTAGTTTTATATGTAAATAAATTAATGATGTAGATTGAACTTGAAATATGTTTATTGGCAGGCTCGGCCCTAGGCAAGGGCGAGTGGGGCACCCGCCCAGAGTTCACACTCAAAAGAAAAAAAATATTATTTATTAAGGGCCTACTTTTATAAAGAATAAAATAGGTCCATCTTTATTTGAGACGTTATTTAGGCCACGTCTTCATAAAAAATAAAAAAAATATTTTATTTTGGCTCGGGCCCATAAAATATTAGGACCAGGCCTGATTATTGGGTTTATTTTAGATCTGTAAGCCTACAAAACAAGTACTCAATGGTTATGATTTTTTTTTGAAAAATTAAATCTTCTTGTATTAATGAAAAGCTCAAAATATTACAAGTGTTAGTGAATTTGTCGGAAAAAAAAACTATAATAACCAAATAAGACTATAATTACAAAAAAATTCATTAAGGCATTAGACAAAAATTTAAAAAGCCATTAAGGCATCAGACCTAGAAACTCCTAGTTCTTTCTTTCAGTTCCCCTTTTCTATTGTAACTTGATTCTCCTTTTTTTGCAAATCAGACGACAATCTTCAATATATGTAGGGAGTGTTTGACCCTTAATCTAGACTTTGCATGGGATTATTGGAGATGATTATTGGCATGATTGTGGTTTTACTTTCCTTGGTCACTTTACTGGATTACTCAGAGGCTATCTAAGTATATGGAATTTCCTTCAGCTGTTGATTTTGCATGACAGCTAGGTTCTGCTCTGATCCATTGTATTGTTTCTTGATGAGTATATTTTGATTGTTTTCTTTTCTTTAGAGACAACACATTTTTCTTTCCCTCCATATCTTGTATATAAGCATGTAGCAATTAGGAATTGAACATCATTACTCATGCTCCTTTGCTTCACCAGCTAGTTGATCACTTCCAAGTAGTTAGTATGTTGGAAGTTTAAAGAGAAATGGGGCAATGTCCTTCTCAATATTTGTATTGAGAAATGACATCAAGAAACATACCTATGGGATTTTGAGTCTACTTTACAAAGAGAAAATTGATTAGGTAGGTTGACATTGTTTAATTTTGGCTCCCTCCTATCTCATATTGGTTAGTTGTGAGGTGGGAGGTTAGCCTTTAAGCTATAAAAGGGGACCCCTCCCCCTCTTCACTTTGTAATACATCCCCAACATTTTGTTGTATTCTCCTGAGAAGATAGTGAAACATTTGGTTGGTGGTGTCTAAGGACATAGATATCATTTTTATACCGAACCTTGATAAAATTGGTATTCTCTCTTTAAATTTGCCTTATTATTGTGAGTGTTTATTTTTCGCTTCCGCCGCACATAACAATTGGTATTAGAGCCTTGGTTGTTTTTGGCTAATTTTGTGGTGACCTTTTTACTTTGCTCTATGGCTGTAACTTAGTCTGATCTTCCACATCAAAAAAGAATTCATCTTGTTTGGTTTTATTACTAGAATTTGGTGTTATCTGTGGAAGTACATGTTTAGGAAAGTTCTTTCGAAAAGACAATAATTGCCTAAGGAGACTGGATTTTTAAGTAGGACCACTTGTGACCCCACCCATCTTTCCTAGGAACTTATCTGGAGTATTGTTCACATTTGTGACCCACTCGGTTATGCACTTGAGAGACATAATTTGAAACAAAAATGGCAGCGTCATCGTCGATCACAAATGCTAAAATTGAAGTGGAGAAATTCTACGGTCAAAATAATTTTGGCTTATGGAAAAGTGAAGTCATGGATGTCTTGTTTCAACAAGATTTGGATATCGCTCTTGAAGAAATAAAACCAGAGGATATTTATGAAAAAGATTGGGAAAGACTGAACGCAAAAGCTTGTGGGTTGATCTGCTCATGTCTCTGTAGAGAACAGAAGTATCCTTTCATAAGGGAAACTTTTGCTAGAACTTTGTGGAAGACGCTAGAGAATAAATATATGAAGAAAGGCAACGAGAATCAACTTTATTTTTTAAGAGACTATATCGTTTTCAGTTGAAATCGGGTATGAATATCAGTGATCACATTCATAATTTTAACCATTTACTAGCCGATTAGTTGAATTTGGATGAAACCTTCAAAGATGAACAGAAAACCATGTTGATGATAGGATCTCTTCCTGATGAGTTAGATCATTTGTGTATCACACTTATTCATGCAAAGGAAAAATTGTCATTTGAAGAAATGTGTACAAATTTTCTTAATTATGAAATTCGGAAAAGAGATCATAAAGAAAATAGGGACGAAGCAGCAGAGGCTCTCACCATTAAAGGACAAATTCAAAATTGAAAACGAGAGAATAAAGGAAGATCTCTTTCGAGAAAAAGACCTAATAAAAACGAATGTGCCTTTTGTCATGAGAAAGGGCATTGGAAGACAAAAATTCCAAAGCTGCAGAAGAAAAAAGATAAGAGCAAGGACAAAGCTACTCCTGATGCATATGTAGCCGAACATGAAGATGATGATTTTGTATTGATTGGTCAAACCTTGACATTTGCATCAAATGAGTGGATCTTAGATTCAGGTTGCATCTATTATATGTGTCCACATAAGGAGTGCTTTTCAACTTCGAAAATCTAGATAGTGGAGTTGTTTTCATGGGTAATGACAACTCGTGCAAAACTTTAGGGATAGGTTCAATTCAGTTAAAGAATTAAGATGGATCAATTAGAATTTTGACGGAAGTTCGATATGCACCAGAAATAAAGAAAAATTTCATCATTTTGGGAGTCTTAGAAGCTAAAGGCTACACGGTGGTTATTCGAGATGGAGTTTTGAAAGTTGTTTATGGTGCTTTGGTAACAATTAAAGGTTCAGGGAAGAACAACTTGTACTACTATAATGGTAGTACAATTATTGGATCAACAACAGTAGCTTCATAAGAGAATATTGAGAGTGATTTTCAGCATGTGGAGTCTACTTGGAAACATGTAGAGTTTGAGTCGACAATTAATCTTGCAGATGCATTGACCAAGGTTATGACAGGGATCAATTTCAGTCATTGTTTGAACTTGATCAACATCCACAAGTATGATTGCAACATTTAAAGTTGGCGCTTCGAAGTGCATTTGAAGACATCACATGTGATAGTCTCTTTAGAGATAATTTTGTATATTAAGAAATTTGGTTAGGATTTGGAAGAGTCACTAAGGTAGAGATTTGTTGAATTTTTGGCTCCCACCCATCCCATATTGGCTAATTGTGAGGTGGGAGGTTAGCCTTTGATAAAAGATCTATTGAAGATCTGGATGCGATTGCTTATGCCGCTCTTCTACATTATGCAAAACATAATTGTACTTATCAATACACTAGCCAATTTAATGAACATTTAATTATACACATGTATGTATGTCATGTTTTATGCATGCTCAATTGACCGTCCACGGGTATTTAACTCAAATCATAAATTTACTCTAATTAGCAATCCCGACTCAAATTAAGGGAATTATAAGAAAAAGTGAACTTCAAAAGCCAATTGATTGACTTAGAGAGTTCAAATGGCTCTAAAATTTTGAGGGGAGGAAGAAAAATAAGTTAGAAGCTTACTGTCCAAATTTCAAGTCTATCTGAGGTCTATAAGAAAAGTTATAAGCATTTAATCAAAGTCTGCCCAAAATAGGAACAAAACTGTTAGGACTCATTTTCCAATCGAATTTTAGACCTCTTAGAGGAATAATTAAAATTCATATCCTCTAATAACAGTTGTAGATTTATGTTTCTAGTTTACATTGCAACAAAAATTGCATTATTTGGACTTCTACAACTTCATATATTCATAAAATAGATATCGCTAGTTGGAGGAGGCTTAAAACAATCAAATACATTTTGTTTACATAGGTCATGATCGTGACAATAGGTCATGGTCGTGGCTTACAATCCCACGATCGTGGATTCAAGTCCACAATCGTGGACTACCTTCCCATGATCGTGGCTTTAACTCCACGATCGTGAACTCACGCAACGGGCGTGGTTCCACTACCACATACGTGATTATTCCCGCTAATTAAACTCCACGATTGTGGTTTCGAATCCATGATTGTAGCTCATGCCACGAGCGCGCTTCCAATGCCACGAGCGCGGCTCTCCCCACTGAAGTGCATCCCACGATCATGTCTTACCACGTGAAGCAAATACTACACGATCGTGGCTCATGCCACGACCATGATCTCTAAGCCACGAGCGTGGCTCAGCTCACGTGGTTCATCCTACGATTGTGGCTTCCAAACCATAAACATGGCTTTCCCTGCATGGCTACTCCACGATCGTGGCTTCAAAGCCACGAGTGTGGCTTATCCCACGTTCATGGTCAGCATGCCACGAGCGTGGAGATAGGTTCCAGACCCACCAGAAACCAGACGCAAGACATTTAGGACATTCTTTAATCATATTTTTTAAGCACTTAGAAGCAGAATTAGCGTTTGCTCCCTTCACAACAATTTAAGATCATCTTCTCTAGTTATCAAAAACATCAAAAGTTTCTTCATTTGGATCATCCTAGCTCAAGTTATCATCAGTTGAACATACCATGTCAGAAACTTATCCTTAAGCTAGTTTTACCATTCAAAACGTTATGATAATGTTTTTCACACAATTTCAGCATTCAAACTCTCACAATCAAATACATATACACTCTAATTCATGTGGACTCAATCAACACATCCATTCTAACCAATTTCAATCTTCTGACAATTTCCTATTCATCAAAAAATTCTAGATTTCATATAACAGTGGCTGTTTTAGCAGCCTCATTCAAAACTTCATAACTAAACTTCTACTTATCCATAAATCACGAAATTTTGCAGAAGTTAAGATCACACATAGGTCTACAACTTTCATGCTTTATGTTTTCCCCAAATCAATCTCTAAAGCCATGAAATACTGGTCAGAATATACAAATGAATAGTACACCAGAAAATGACCAAACTCAAAATTCTTTCTAGCTCAAAAATCAAACCATTACTACGTCAACTCCTCTCAAATGTCACTCAAAAAATCATGTTTATGCATGATTGATGCATATCTGACAACATGCACTCACCTCTTGAAGCTCTTCAAGCAACAATCTCAACAACCTTCAAGCTTTTACAAGTTTCTAGCACAACACTCACACACAAACAACAATGGAGGAAGAATAAGAAACAAATGGAGAAGGAGAAGCAAGTCACAAAAATGGCAGAAGGAGCAGCTAGGGTTCACGTATGGGAAGCAACAAAGAAGAAGAAAATGAAACAAAGGAGGAAGGAGAAGGAGGCAACTGCAACTTACGAAAATCCTCTCTTAAATCCTCCAACATTTAATTCTTTTTGTCACTTAGCTCTTTAAAGTCTTCCTACAAGACCATAACTCCTCACTTGCCACATGTTCACATCCCATTGGATGTCATAAAGCAATTTTAGTACAAAGATATGTATCCATATATGTACAAATGTAGACAAATATGTATATGAACCTAATTTATCGGGCTTCTTCCTAATGGCTAATATTTTTCACTAGGTCCAATTTTTACTTAATGACTAATTCTTCAATTAGTATTTAGTATTCAATTCAATTATCAAATGTCAATTTCCACAATCTCCATTGCAATTTCATCAAAAATTCAATTCTATACTCTGTATAAAACCGATCACATCAAATGTCACTTAAAATAATTTTACCCGGAATCAGTCAATTAAGAATGCATTTTCTAACATTGCAATGAAATTCAATCATATGCACATTCATATGTATGAGATGCATGTAAAGATAAATACATTTCCTATGTTATCACATAGGACACTCTATTCAAATATAACCCTTTAGGAAAATAACAGGTTACTAGAATTCTCCCCCTCTTTAAAAGATTTCATCCCCGAAATCTTTACCTGATTGGTGGAACAGGTGGGGGTAATGGTTCCTCATATGCTCATCGGTCTCCCATGTGGCTTCTACACTCGAACGATTCTTCCAAAGGACCTTCACTATTAGAATCACTCGGTTTCTCAGTTGTTTGGTATGACGACCCACTATTTGCACCGGTTCTTCAACATAACTCAAATTGCTAGAGACTTCAATCTCATGTGTCGGGAACACATGCATGGGATCAGTCTTATATCTCCGGAGCATACTCACATGGAAAATATTGTGAATTTGAGCCATCTCTGCTGGTATTGCTAAACGGTATGAAAAAGGTCCAATTCTCTCAAGAATCTCATATGGACCAATGTATCTAGGGCTTAACTTACTCTTTTTACTAAATCTTAGCACTCCACGCCAAGGCGACACTCTCAGGAATACCTTCTCTCCGACTTGGTACTCCATATCCCTCCGATGCTGATCAAGATAGCTTTTTTTGTCTATCTTGAGCCACTTTGATTCGGCTACGAATCAGTTTCACCTTGTCAACAGTATCCTAAATCAATTCTAAGTCTTCAACAATCCTCATACCCTCTTTATCCCAATACAGAGGCGATCGACATTTTCTGTCATACAAAGCCTCATATAGGGCCATTCTAATACTGCTATGGAAATGG
>JANIMX020000059.1:119005-129722 GCA_024582655.2 Erythroxylum kunthianum
AAATGTACTATGTGTTTGTTCTTTTTAGTTCAGTCCGTTACTTTCCCACTAAGCGTAAGCTTAGCACGAAGTATTTTTTCCATGTAGGTCAGGAGCGGGGAAAGGAGCAGGCAGGGAAGGCTTGTGGTCTTTTATTAATGTTTGTTGTACAGTTTTGTATCGGCCTTCAGGGCCCAACATGTGTTGTACATATCTGTTTAAAGTTAATGCAATGTGGCTAGACCACACTTTTTGTTGAAGTATGTGAATTTCGCTACATGTATGTGGTTAATTGGTTTAATTTTTGTTGCGAGTGTGTGAGTGTCTGCATGTGCATGTGTTGTGGCACCCAGATATCCTTCCAGGGGGTATTGGGCGTTACACCTAGATTCAGCTGCAAGAAACAATGATTCATTGTATTGACACCTTTAGTTAGGTTTGTTATTGAAAATTTTCTTAATTTTTCAAAAATAAAGTTCTTTCTTTTGTAGAATTTATTCTTTAAGAACCTCTTGATTTTTTTACTGGGTAAGCAAATATCTTTTCTTCACTTTCACTAGTTGATGTCCTCTTCCTCTTCACTTGATTCTCCTTTTGAGGCTTTATATGCTAAATTATTTTTCTTTGGAAGCATCGTCTCTTATTGTGTCTCTTGGAGACTCATTTAGTATATAAGAAGAGGTTCAATAAGTTCCTCAAATGGTAGTGTTTTTAAATGCTTACCTTCTTGTATGGCTGTCACTTTAGCTTTCTACGCATTTGGAAGTGGCCTAAGCTACTTTTTTTTTTACCATTTTACCGTTAGTATAGGTCTATGCAAGACCTTTAAAAGCATTAATAACATCAATAAATCTAGTATACATGTTAGATATGCTTTCATCATGCTTCATTTGAAAACAATTTATATTGATGCGTTAGCAAGCTTACTTTTCTCTCTTTCATTTGGTTTATTCCCTTATATGTAACTTCTAAAGAACGCCAAATTTCGTGTGGCATTTCACACATAGAGACCCTATTGAATTCATTTCTTCCTAATGAGTGAATTGTAAGTTCTATTAATTACCTTTTTATTATCTAACCATCAAATCAAATTGTGAACTTAATTAAAATTTTAACTAAATAAACTAAACTAAGATTGAAATAATAATAAACTTAAGACATAGGAAAATACTAGGAAAAGTCGATATTAAATAAGAAGTACCTAGGTGATGAATCCCTTTAAGAATCTTTAAATATTAACTATTTATCATGCAATTAAGTTATTGATTATTGGAGCATGAAAATTCCTATCGTATGTTTATATCTTTCTCAAGACTATTAACAACTAATTCATCAGTTGATTAACACAAATCTTTCTAGTTAAAATCACTAGGATTGCATTATCGATTCGTGAATTTCACTGTTAGGTTTGACCTTAATCCAAATTATTTATATCGACCTATCTCTAGGTTTGCATGCAACTCCTTCCAATTTTGGTAGATCTATTCGCACAAAAGGATTTCTCAATCTCAATCATATAAAATCCAATCATGAACTAATATTCTAGATATATTATATAAAGAATCTAACGCATAATTGAATAATAAATTAATCAATATAATTGCATAGAATAAAATATCAATTCATATTGTTATCACAAATTTGATTTCATTACACCTAGGTACTAAATAAATTTAGTTCCTACTGATAGAAAACAAAATCAAAGACAAATATGCAGAAGAACAATAAGAAAATAAAGAAGTCATAATTCAAAATCTCCCTTTTTTTCTCTAATGGATCTTCTTGCAATTTGAATTGAATGTTGTTATCTATCAAATCTTGTAACGTATTCTTCATGTTTTTCTCATCCTCTAATCAAAAATGTCACCTCTCTATGTTTCTTAGGACTTAAAACTCTCTAAAACTCATCTCCCTTTGTTTTGCCTCAACTCATGTCCTTTTATAGTAAAAACTATGGTTTTGGGGATATACACGGACGTATAAGTAATCATGTATCTCCAAAAATACCTGAATTCATGATTTTACATGAACATAGAGACTTACATGGGAAATATACATGGCCATGTATATCAATATACATGGGCGTGTAACTCTACACGACCAAAAACAATATTATTCAAATCTCACACATTTACAGACTTCCACAGTCACTGTACATGCTTGTGTATCTTCAAGTTCCTTCAAATCTCCGTTCCATGTCACAATTTCATATGAATTCTTCTTCTTTTGGTCCATAAAGGCAGTTATAACCTATAAACACACTTGAAGCAAATTAAGTACCAAAAATACTATAAAAATATTAAATAACAAGCCAAATATAATAAATATGGGTATATAAATATAGTCAAATAATCGTTTATCAAACATGCCCACACTTCAGCCTTTTCTTTTCTTCAAGCAAGTTATAATCTAAATCATTAATTTTACAAACATCCATCCTTTATTAACTTTAACATGTCATTCACACACTAAATCATCATATCCTAAAACTAACTTCATATGTCAATATCAATAATAATCGTATCAATAATCTTTTTGAAATCAAAAGCACAAATCTTTACACCCTCACCAAGTTTTTACTCAATGCACTCAAGTGTTTAGGGTGAAAAAGTATAAAAACTCTCAAATCAATGCATACAAGGATTTTTAACCATAAGTTTGCAATATTATCAAATCTCCACCACTTGTATGTAAACTAGAAACAAAAAATCAAAAGGTCTTAATATAAGGTTTTAATGGGGCTTAGGTGAGGTATGATAGGGGTAATAAAAAGGGTGATAAAATTGAAAGAAAATTACAAAAACAACAAGATTACGAGAAATTTAATCTTCCATAATATAGGTCCTTCATATCATGAATCCATCAGTACCATAACTTAAACACATTTTTTCTATTATTTTTTTCGAGCATTCATCATGTACCATAATTAAAAAAATATTAGACCTTTTCAAATTTGAAGCTTCAAGCAATCAAGTAATTGTAAATACTTTTAGGGTTCAAAACAATAAAAAGGCTTCAAAGAAAGATAAGGTAAAGGCTACTAATGTGGTTATAATCAATGAAAAAGGCTAAGACTTAAAATTGGTTATTCCTAAAGGATAAACTATGGTAGGGCAATTCAAGAAAACACGCCAAACAATTGTTGAATCTAAGTGACATTATCATTTCAATGCTTCTAATTTAATAAATGTGATCTCAATATGAATAACAAAAACAAGTTCTATAATCATCCAACTATGCATGATAACACACATGAAACAATAAAAGAGCTTAGAAATTTGATGTAATTGCTTTTAGGATCAAAAGCACATAAAAAAGATCTTATGTGTGTAAATAATATACAATTTTTATTCAAATTAATTATCCCAATGACTACTAAAAATATAACTTAGAAAAGCAAGTTTATTCTAACTTTCATCCTTTTGCATACTAATTCAATCCAATAAACAATAATGATCTCAAGTATTTATGGACAGATTTCAACTAATTCAGGATATCAATTAATATAATTTTAATAACAAATATTACAATAGGCTTAAGATTCCTCACACATAAAATTGTACATTGTCCCCAATGTACACAATATAAGCATCTTAAAATAAAAAATAAGAAAGTGTAAGAATTTGGTACTTCCCTAAGTAATAAGAAATTCATAATTTTGATATTGATGAGATTCCATCCAATATGAGATACAATAATCCTTGCAAAATTTAAATAAAAATGGATACAAAGATAAAAGAAAATAAAAATAACTAAGAAAATGGAAATAAAAATGACATAAATGAAAAGAATATATCTTAATACTTGGGTTGCCTCCCAAGTAGCACTTGTTTAATGTCGTTTGCTTGACGCATCTTTTATGCTCAAAGTGACTTGGTTAAATTAATATTCTTTTTACTATTGTCAAGTTCACCTCCAAGATATAACTTCAAAGGATGGCTATTAACTTTAAAATTACCTTTATGCAGATGACTTACCATGATTACACCATATGGAAATACTGTTTCCATAATAAAGGGTCCAGTTCATCTTAATTTAAGTTTACTAGGAAATAATCTTAGGCGAGAATTGTATAAAAGAACTTGATCTCCCTCCTTAAATTGTCTTGAATGCTTGATCATTTGGTCATGAGAATTTTAAGCTCTCTTTATAAATTTTGGAATTTTCATAAGTCATTAATCGTCACTCTTCCAGTTCACTAATTTGGAAGATGCGCTTCTCACCTACACGTTGAAGATCAAAATTCATGAGTTTGATAACCCAGTATGCCTTATATTCTAATTCAACAGGTAGATGACATGCTTTTCCATAAACCAGCCTAAAGGATGTAGTGCTAATCGGTGTTTAATATGTTGTTTTATAAGCCCATATAGCGGTGCTTTACAGTCTTCTCCAAAATTTATTTTAAATCCATGTTAGCTACCTCAACTTGGACACTAGTTTAAGGGTGATATGAGGTGGCAATCCTATGAAGGATTCCATACTTTTTAAGCACCTTTTTGAATTGCACATTACAAAAATGTGTACCCCTATCACTAATAATTTCCTTAGATGTGCCAAAATGAGAAAATAAGCTTTTCATAAATCTTACAACAACCCTAGCATTGTTTGTGGGTAAAGCCTATGCTTCCACCCATTTAGAAACATAATCAATAGCTACTAGGATATATCTATTACCAAACGAAGTTGGGAATGTACTCATGGAATCAATGCCCCAAATATCAAATACTTCACAAATAAGGATAAATTTTTGAGGCATCCTAATAAAAACCTAACTCAAGGATTTTCTGAGCCATTTTATTTTCACTATAGTGCCCTCTGGTAGGTCCAGCATGACAATATTAGAGAATCTTCATCCCTCAGAGTAAGGTACATATCTTATCACTATTTGATCTGCACTGATATGAAACAAATACAAATCTTCCCAAAAGTAGTCCCTCAAATTAGTAAAAAAAATCTTCTTTTACTGATATGACAGACATTTCAGTAAGATCTGAGTCACTAGATAATTTGCAATATTCGCAAAACAATGGATTTTGACCTCACTTACCTCCCCCACATTATAAAGGCGAAATGAGTCTTCAATGCCTTCTTTATTCGGCTCTTCCAAATTCAAGTTTTTAAGGAGAGATAAATGATATGCTACTACGTTTTCAACTCATTTCTTTTCCTTGATCTCTAAAGTAAATTATTCTAGCAACAAAATCCATCTAATTAATCTAAGCTTAGAATTTGGTTTACTCAGCAAGTATCTACATGTAGAATGATCAGTATAAGCAACAACTTTAGACAAAACTAAATAAGATCTAAATTTATCAAATGCAAAAAACCACTGTTAGCAATTCTTTCCCAATTGTAGTATAATTCTCCTAGGCATCCGTCAAAGTCTTGCTAACATAGTAAATTGGTTGAAAGTGTTTTTCCTTTCACTGTCCAAGTACTGCACCTATTGCAAAATCACTTACTTCACACATTAGCTCAAACGGTAAATTCAAATCCGGTGCAACCATAATTGAGGCATTAGTCAACTTTTATTTAAGAATGTTAAAAGCATCCAAACATTCTTGAGTAAATGTAAAATTTACATCTTTCTCTAACAATTCGGTTAAAGGCTTAAAATTTTTAGAAAAATCCTTGATAAATTTTCTATAAACAACTACTCAAAGGTCAAGGGTATTCCCAACAAAAATACTTTGAACCTTAAGTTAATAAAAGCTAAAATTTGCTAAGTATATAGAGAAATATCTAATTGAGTTTAATGAAAGTAGTTGTGAGAACTTACTTTAGAATGTCTTCCTTTTATAAACAATCTCTTAAGAAGTGCAGTTAGACTTTAACTATCCTTAGTGTAATTGGATTCAACTTATATTACGTAGTTTACTTAGTCTTTAATGATGACTTTTCTTTCTCGCGTGGGTAAATCCTATTCTTAATGAACTTATCCTTTTTAATAGTTACGCCTTTTACATGAGCATGAAGCCTGTAAGCTTGAAAAGAATGGGTCATGGTAAAACTACAGCTTTTCAGCCCACATCTTTTTCTTCCACTACCGACACTCCAAAATTTCTCGGGAAGTTTCATCTTCATATAAATACTTAGATTGGTTTTCTATTGAACTCACTGATTTCTTTTCTAAAAATCGCGAGGCTCTTTTTATCCTTTTTTTGTCAATTGAGTTGTTCTCTTCTTTCTTATTACAAGAATGGAACCACCAGCCTTTGCTAAAGAAAAAAAAATTATTTTATTTATTAATTACATATAACAATTTTATGAAAAAGTTAAGTTATTATCATATGGGACTATTAAATATAAGATTATTTATCAGTGAAATTAAATTTTGCTTATATTTACTTTGTCCCCTCTATATGGACATGAGTTTTTCTTTAGTATTTTTAACAAAAAAAAAGGAATTTTGAGAAAATTATGAATAAGGATTTCTCATTATTTTTTAAATCATAAGAAATTTTGTGAAAAGAGAAAAATTACACAAGAAGTTAAAAAGATATGCAGATTTTTTTTAGTTCTCACCATATTGTTAGTTATTTTAGGATAAAAAGGGTAGATCCTTTATAATTTTACTTAATTTTAAAAATATTTTAATTATTTTAAAATATAAAAAAAATTACTATATTTTTAACGAGTTAGTTAAACAAATACAATTAAGTAACTCATTCATAAGCATGTATCGGAGTTTGTATAATTATTTTGGCTTAACAAATTTTATTAAAATAAGTCAACATAAATATAAAAAAAATTATCTTTTAATATTTTTACTACAATGGTACAAGCAACTCAATATTAGATATCTATGTTTAGAATCCCGGATAAGCCGATTGGTCTAGGCTCAAGGAAGGCAACATGAGCCGGTGGAGGACTGACTTCATATGGGCCAATACAAGCGAAATGTTGAAAGATTCGATTGATGCATACTTATGACCATGCAAATCTGTGCAGAAGTTAAGAATCAATCGATGTACGAGTCAATTGTATTTTAGTATTCCAAACGACACCACATTGATTAGTATGAAGTTTGGTTTTATCGTTTTTGTTAATACGATGTGTCCGAAGAAGATACTTGAGAAAATGCAACATATATATATTAAGCACAAATATGCCAGCAGAAGCATTGATTAGGGTAAGTTGTATAACAATGCCCCCCAATTGCTTCGCGGTATCCAGATCTTCCATGATAAAGCCTGAAGCACAAGTCATTGCAGGCATTTTCTTCGCAGTTTTGCATTGATTCTGTTTCTATGCAAACCCTCTGCGGTCCTGGTGGTGGTGGTGATGGTGTTAGTGTTACTGCCGCCTCCCTCTTCCCTACAACAATCAATTTGGTAATAAGAAATTATGAAATACTTTTTTTTCTTCTCTTTTAGTACATAGAATACCAACTAATCCATCAAATTTTAAAGTTATCAATCCCATCTTACTACAAAATTTTGCGATAAGATAAAATATATATTCTAATTATCAACGCATATACCTTCAACTTTGTGGTTCATCCCAATAACTTGTGAAAATAATAAATACTTTTTAAAAGAGAAAAGAACATGAATAGTAAAAGTGTTTCATAAGTGCCTTTGGGTTTGCAAAGAATTTTAGAAAATCACGAAATGAACAATTAAATAAATGTATGAATAGATGGAAGCAGAGACACAAAATTCTTACCATAGGAGAAGAAGGCAAGAAGAATGAAAAGGAGAAACAATAGGAAGGCCTTCATTTCTACTCTCCAGAATTCACAAGATCGTCAAAGTAATATGCAGATTGCGTAGGCATAACTTTTGACCTGAATTTATATATATATAAAAAAAGTAGTAACTCTTAATTGTTTTTTATGCACTTTGCTAACTTAGCAACTGTGAATTGGTATGTAAACTAATTCTTGACATCTATACGTACTGCATTGAATTCTCTGGCTTTTAAAAGGAAAAAAAAAAAGATTGGCTCTTAACAGGAAGGAAATTTATACTTTTGATGAACGATTTCCTATTTTTATTTTCATGTATCAGACTTGACATTGTCTTATCATGTAAAAGTAATAGACTGCCTTAGAGGGGTGGACCAATTAGCGGATTTCATTCACCCAAAAGATCTTTAAATATATTGTTAATTGGGAGATGAGATACGAAAAGTTTACCAATATAAATTAGCTTAAGTCTATCATTTATTTTTGAGTCATTCATTTATTAAATATTTTTTTTCAAATTATTATATATATTTAATAATTTACTTAATACATATTTAAAAAATAACGATTGCAGATTTATTTTTATAAAAATAATAAAATAGAATCGATAACAATAATTTATTTTAAAAACAATAAACTTTATATGAATTTAATAGTTTAACTTAAGAAACTTTAAGGGAAAGATAAGGAAAAATAACAATATTTTTTGTAAAATAATAAACATTTGCTAATTAATCAGAATGAGTGGGTAAGTCTGATCAACGTTCGAGTGCTTATTTGATTATAATATTTACTGTTTTATATTACATTTAACTCATTTGAAACATTACCTCAAAATGTAAACTTAAATTACATGTAGAAATTAGTGTTTACTTCTTTGAGATTTTTAAAATCCCTTACTCCAACAACATATAACGAGTAATGATAGAGACCACAAAGTAATTACATCACAATAATTCAATAATATTTTAAGGAATTTCTATAAATTAATAATAATTAGACCATAAAATTATACATAATTGTACTTTAAAAAAATTATTAATTTACGTTACGGACAAAATTAAAGGATTTTTCTTTAAATCATTATCTTATTAATTTATCAAAATTATTATTTTAGTACATTAATCATAACAAATATTATATTATAAAAATTAATAATTTTTGAAATATTAATTTATAAAAGTTTTTTTAACTTATTTTTTTTTCGGGCAATAGGACCATGAGCGACAATAAAACAAAACTTTCAGAATCTAAGACAGTAGATCCCTTTGCCTATGTTTGAATGAACAATCCATATTTTTCTCATATGTGTTTTATTTCAATTGGATTCATTCACGAATCGAAGAAGAACCACAAAGTCGATAAGATATGGGTACAACTCCAGAAGGGTAACATTCACAGGAGAAAATTAAATAAAGGATTAAGCATAAACTAAATCGTTAAAATTGTCAAATCATCAATTTGTAACATCTAGTTGTACTTTTTATTTTGATTTCCGATACTGCACGTAACAGAATAATTATGAAACTTTTTAGTATTTTAATTTTTCAAAAATCAAGATTAATTTAATTCTATAAAATTATTAATAATTATATCATAATAAAACATGAATCTTAATTTATACTATATTCTGAACCTTGATTATATTTTTGTCATATCCGTCAACTGTTTCTGAAATTAACTCAATTGTATCCACATATCAAGTTGATAGAACTTTGCAACGTGCTAGCTCCGTTAGAGCTTAAGAGTATATATAATAGATTTTAGACATTTTAGTAATTCAATTAAAATTTAATTCTAATTTTTATTAAACTTTAATTATAATTACAAATAATTTTAATTAAATTTCAATTATGCTCAAATAATATCCAATATCTCATATTGATCTTTATTTATTAAATATCTCATTTTA
This sequence comes from Erythroxylum kunthianum, assembly GCA_024582655.2. NCBI lineage: Eukaryota > Viridiplantae > Streptophyta > Magnoliopsida > Malpighiales > Erythroxylaceae > Erythroxylum > Erythroxylum kunthianum. The sequence continues at coordinate 128,590 of JANIMX020000059.1, forward strand.
ATTAAAAAGTTTCTCAAATTTTATAATCAAATCCAACTTGATTAAAATATTTTTGCTCTTTTCAACTTGTTCTTTATATGTGACTCATTAGCTTTCCAAATATGATAGCAATGGATATAAATTATAACTCTAAATCATATTTAGGATTAGATAAATTAAACTCCTTTAATTTATTTATAATTATCTAATTAAACAATTTATATTTAATAATGTCAAAGTAGGTTACCTTTATGTGCATTGTAACTCCGAGTTTTCGAGCCCTTTTATTTGTATGTACTGGATGTACAATTTTGGTACACATAAGTATGTAATGCCATAATTGAGCCTTATATGGAGTGTATTTGAGAAAATATAATGTATATTGTGCTGTGCTGAAATTTAGGCCTCGTTGGGGTTGAAAGATTCTCAAATCTATGGATTTTGTTAAATCCATGGATTTTAAATCCATAAATTGTGAAATTGATGGATTTTGTTAATTCCATTGTTTGGATTTGAATATAAATCAATGAATTTACGGTCTAATTTTTTTTGCACTCATGTTTAGTTCAATAGCAACAATTCATAGATTTAGTATGTAATTTCTAATTTTACTCTTCTTATTAATCAATTATAAGTTGTTATAAATAAGCATTTTGCTAAAATGACAACTAAGGATATATGTAGTAATTATTATGTAGTTATATCCACGTATAATTGCCATCAATTATATAATATCATAAATATTATAACTTATTTTATTTAAAACAAATAATAATAAAAGGAGCAGCACCTTAGTTATTCCACTCGTTAAAGTTGGGGAACCTATGTATGAATATGTTGCAATTTTATTAGGTTATGTTTGTTTCCATTTATTTTTTTGGTTTTTTGGTTTTTGTTTTCAAATTTAGTAAAAAAACTTGTTTGTTTTGAACTTTTGGTTTCTGTCTTTAGTTTTGGTTTCTTCTAGTTTTCAAAATTTATGAAAACCACAAAAGTGGATTTTTTTTCTTTTCATAATCTAATTTACTATTAACTAAATATATATTATTAATTATTTAATATATTAATTATTAATAATAATTATGAATAATTTAATTTAATTAATTAAAATTATGAATACTTTAATTATTTTTTACACTTAAATTAAATAAAAT
>JANIMX020000059.1:294442-305152 GCA_024582655.2 Erythroxylum kunthianum
ACTACTCATACATAGCAATTAATCTAGAATAGTCAAGTAATAACATCCAATCAATCGTGAAAAGAGAAAACCGAAAAATGATGAAGTTTCCTGAATCTGTCTTGGCCTTCCTAGAGTCTGGATGGATGGTTTAAGATGAAAAGGGAATGACTCATTTGCTCCTCGCAAACTGTTAGCCTCTTTAATTATCGACTCCCTGCAACAAAATCATGTCTCCCAAAAATGAAGAACAACGCAGTTGCCTCACTCCAGATTTTGCGTGAACAGTGTAGGTGCCCAAAAATTCCTAAATTAAATTGCCTCTCTTCCCTCTAAAAATGTCTACGTTAAACGCAGACTTTTACATCTGCGTTAATGTATACGTTAGAAGCAAACACATACGTACGATGTTTTACGTCTACGTTTAACACAGACAGTTATGTCTGCTTTTAATGCAGACATTTACGTCTGCCGTAAACGCATACGTTGTCTGCGTTTTGCACCTACCTCCTATGTCCTTTTGATCCTGCCTCATACATTTATATGCCACTGTTCACTTTCACTATTTTAATTAAATTTGCACCTGCAATTTGAAACAATTAAATTTAGTGCAATTAAATAGTCCAATTGTACAAAATCTAGGGGTAAATTTCGTTATAAATCTATATAAATATCAACACATCATCAGGAAAAACAACTCAGTCATGTATAAGCTTTACGTCAAGTTCAGACCTAAAAAAGTTTTGTAGTCAGACACAAGCCTATAAAAAATTTAGGTTGAGATTGGGCCATAGGGGGCTCGAGCCTAGAGCAGACAATCTTCATCCCTACAAGCTTAATCTTCCATGTGAGTATAACATTAGTAATACTTTCAATATTATTGATCTTTCACCTTTTGATGCTGATGAAGATTCAAGATCAAATCCTTCTAAGGAGAGGGGGAATGATACAAGCATGACTAGCTAAAAAAAAGATCCATTGCATATTCCTAACGGATCAATTACAAGAGTTAGAAGTAAAAAGGTTAAAGAGGCTTTAAATAGAATAATTCAAAATATATATGTAGAACAAGCCTTAAAGAAAACTTTCAACAACTATTTTAAGAGATTTATTTGACATAAAGGAAGTTTAAGCATTAGTTAACTTGATGTAAGCTAAGATTGATAAGATTTAGATACCTAAGACATCTTTAAATAAAAATAACCTCAAACATGATCATGATGTGGCCTATATTCCTCTTTTTGAATAAAAAGATTAGATACAATCTCACACTAGATTGAATCTCAACTCAACCTATACCACCTTTCTAAATGTAGGACTTGAATTTTCAATATTGAACATGTTCGTGTGTTAGCTTATGTTGCTCTCAAGAATCAAGATTAAAAGACACCGACATACAAACAAACAAGTTTCAATTTGTGTAAATTGAGGTTCCATTATGAAAAATGGCTGTATCTTAACTTGTATCCACTATTAAAACCTTAATTATGTATTATTTTATGAGTGTTTTAAACAGGTTCTTCATTAAACTTCTGAACTTATCAAAGAATTTTTCTTTTTGACATTGAAATTGCTTTTCATGAACTTGGTTTTTAATTCATTATAATAAACTAGTTAGTTCCTATTAACATGATTTAGCTTTCTTGATAAGATTCAAATTTTCTTATAAGTTTGTTAGAGTTAATTCCTATTTCGATTTGCATTACTTATAAGAATACATGGTAATTTTCATTGATAACAAACAAAAAGAGAAGAAAAAAATGGTAGTATACGAGACCAAGAAGAGGGTGGCTCTTCTTAAATATTTTTATAAAATAGGCATTCAAAAGCATCACAATAGAGGATGGCATCCCAACCAGGTTGGCACCCTAAACTCTACCATTCATTTGCAACACTCCTTAAATATATTAACAAGAAAAAAACAAAGAGTACAAAGAAATATGGGGGGCATAAACCAAACCCATGCGAGATCAACAGAATCTGTAATTCATTAAACCAAACATATTTCGCAAAAAAATCTAGCCTTACAACATCAGGAATGGAATCCCACCAAACAAAACTAGAAATCCTAATGCCATAGTTGGCTAACTTGTATGCACATTGGTTTCCTTCCGTATAAACATGGGATAAAAAAAGTTGCATATATTTAGAAAGTAAAATACAATTGTTCCATCTATTGTGGATTTTCCAAGGCACAATGTTACAGTTGGTGAAAGCAGAGATCACCAGTTGGGAGTCACATTCCAACCATAGTTTGCACCAACCCTTTTTGTGTGCAATCTCAATAGAAAATATAGCACCCATTAATTCAGCATAAAGAGAGGTTTGAAAGCCAAGATTAGCTAAGAAATAGCCGATAAGTGTTGCACTGTTGTCTTTGAATAAACCCCGCATGCTGCCGGACCGGGGGATCCATGAGCACTACCATCAGTATTACATTTAATCATACCGCAAAATGGATGAGTCCAAATCATTTCTATTATCCGGGGTGCAGGGGAAGGAAGCCCTTGGACATTAAAACTTTGCAAAATAGAGAGATCATAAGTACTGCTTGACATGCATCTTTTACTATACAATCCAGACAAGTGTATGTTCGAACAAACCAAAGCAATGGCAGAGTTAATTGGAATAGTTTTGTTTTCAAATCTTACCATATTTCTACATCTCCATATAGTATAAAGAATATTGAGGATACCTACAATCACCATGTCAAGAATCGCGAACTCCAGTTGGTATAACAGATTGTCAGTATTGAATCAAAGTTGGAGCACTCAATTTTATAGTGCAATGTTGAAGAGAACCATTTACATAAATCTATGGAAAATGGACAATCTAAGAACAAGTGTTTGGTTGTTTCATAAGCATTACCACAAAGACTGCACATGGAGACCACTATGCAACCCCTACAGTGCAAATTATCATCAGTAGGTATCTTATTATGTTTAATCCTCCATATGATGAAGGATTTTTTATGGTGGGATGTTGTTGTTCCATATTAATTTAGTCCAAGGGATAGTTTGCCTAGTAGGGTTGTTCACATCAAATGCGTCCTTGAAACTAATCTTACCATTTACTGATAATGTCCAAACCAAATGGTCTAGGCAAGGGTATTGAGGAATAGTCATTTGTTAAAGTTCAGATCGAATCAGGGGATTTTTCATCAAAATTGAACGTGAAACCCACCAGTTGCTGTTAAAGATAAAGTCACTGACTCTAGCTGTCAAATCATCATGTAGTGCCTCTGGAATGTTTAAGAATTCCGTGACATTTCTAGATAGCCATTTTTCCTTCCAAAAGTTTATCAACTTGCCATTTCCCAACTTCCAAGACACATTGTCCCACACCTCGTTAAAACAATTGCGAATGCCTGGTCAAATAGAGGAAGAGATATGATAATGGATAGGTTTGTTACGTTTAATTATTCTAGCTTTTAGTATAACAAACCATTGATTAGCTGCGACAAAGTACTCCCAACTGAACTTGATCAAGCAAGCCTTGTTAATAGCCTTGATGGATCTAATACCCAATCATCCCTCCTGTAATGGTTTGCAAACCTTATTCCATGAGACAGTAACCATCTTCCTAGAGCTGATATCACTAGACCAGACAAAATTCCTTATCCATTTGTCAACCATGTTAAGTAAGTTTTTAGGCCAGGCATATACATGGAAGCTATACATTAACATCCCTACGACAATAGATCTTACATATTGGATTATGCCCATAATTGATATAAGGGATCCTTTCTAGGAAGCAAGCCTACATTTTATTCGGTCCGCTATGGGAAGAAGGTGTATTCCTCTGAGGCTGCCTTTAAATAAAGGAACCCCTAAATAGGTGAAAGGTAATGAACCCTTCGAGAAACCAAGAATATTCGAGAGTGCATTGGTTTTGCTGATAGAGATAGACCTGATATAGAATTTTGATTTTTCAGCATTAATCACTTGAACTGAAATAGTATCATATGCTTTAAATAGAGTGATTAAGCTTTCTAAACTGGATTTAGACCCTCTACAGAAAATCAAAATATCATCTGCATATAGGACATGACTGGGCATTTTGTAGTTTCTTGGACCTGACATCAGCTGTAACTTACCCTCCTCAACCAATTTGATAATGCCTCTGCTTAGAACCTCTTTTTCTATGCAAAAAAAAGAAGAGGGGATAATGGGTCCCCTTGCCTTACCCCTCTCTTGCAATTAAAGAAACCAATAGCATTTCAATTGACTGATATTGAAAGCTTGGCTGATAGTAAGATGATTTCTATCCATTTGCAAAACTGACTTTCGAACCCAAAATATTTAAGAACTGTTAAAAGAAAGTTTCAATCAAGAGTTTCAAAGGCCTTTGTGATGTCTATCTTCATTGCAATATGACCTCCAAAAGATTTCTTATCTAGGAGATTGATGCACTCTGAAGCAACACCTATACAGTCTGTGATTTGTCTCTCTTTTATAAAACCCCGCTGATTATCTGTAATGATTTTAGGAACTACAATCGTCTATCTATCAGCCAATATCTTGGTAATGATCTTGAACTTGAAATTTGCCAGTGCAATCGGTCTATATTGCTCAATTCTCACAACATTAGGCACCTTTGGCAGAAGAGCAACAACGCTTGAGTTTATGTTGAGAGTAAGCCAACCTTGTTGAAAAAATTGGAGCATAACATGATAGATATCATGAGTTATAATGTCCCAATAAGTATGAAAGAAGTGCCCACCACCCTATCAGGACCTGGGGCACTGTCAGCATTTAAGGAAAAAATCGCCGCTTTGACTTCAGCCAAGGAAGGGATAGTTGTTAGGAACAAGTTGTCTTGGCCCGTAATTATTGAGGGGATAATTTAATATATTTTAAATTTTAAATTACTTTCACCAATATTTGTCATTCAAATTATAATTAATCTAAAACTTTGTTTCTTTTTTATACATAGATGTTACCGATGATATTTATTTATTATAGTTTATACACTAATATCATTGGTTAGGATTGATAACAAGGGGAATCAAATTTGAACCTCCTATAATTTAAGTTCAACCATTTAAAAAATAAATAAAGTTAACCTGAAGTTCCATCAAGATTAAGAGACTTTGCTCAAGCTTGAGAGTAATCAAGCTTTAAGCTGCCCGAAGCTAAATTAGGGCTAAGCAACTTGGATTAAACTTAAGCCCCATTAGGCCTTAATTAGATCTAATTGGGTCAAATCATGCCAATTTTAGTTAATTGAATTCAAAAGTCTAACCCTTTTTAAAAATTATTAAATAGTCTAAAACTCATTTAGAGTAGATCGAGTCCAATAGTCCAACTGTTTTACAAATTTATTAAAAGTTCTATAACTCAATTAGAGTAACTTAAGCACATAATCGCAACTTTTAGAAAATTTTGTGGTTAATACTAATACCTAAATGTTTTATTTATATAATCACTTTCTTCCTCTTGTTTTTCATAATCAATATAAAAATTGAAAACCAACCCTTTGGTTTCCACTTCCCCATTCCTATATTAAAAGTAAAAAGCCAAGGAAAAAATAACTCTAAATAGAACATATGATTGTCTCCAATCACAAATCTTAAAAATATAGGCTTCAACACCTTGTTCTCAATGCACTTTATTATTTTAAAAAAACTTTAATTTAGATCAAAATATAAAGCCCAAACTCAACTTAAAACCCATAAATTTTTAGAAAGGAAGGACTAAATCTGTCTCGCTCAATTTGGGCCGAAGTCCCAACAGTACTATCCATCCTTATACTCTATAGACATTGGTTGACATTTATCCTTCACATGTAATCGACTTGGTTTCAATTGTATTAATAAAATTATTCCAGGAACTTCAATTGGTTTAGCTACAAAGACCATTCTGCATTGATAACACAAAATGTGCTCACCACAGTACTGATTCAAAGCAGAAAACAGGCTGAATTATAAATCAACTTGTGTACCAAAAATTGTGGCACAGAAGAAATTCAGCTTCCACGAAATAGATACATTAGATTTCATTGCCTTGGTTAAACATGTGAGCCGAAGAAACATGACGCAGAATCATGATGCTACGGCAAAACCTCTTCTGATGCACCCGAAAGTCAGACTTACTGTTGCTTCATTTGGTCAATTATCAAGACGCAATATGTTTTTGCTTTATCCACAATCTAAGCCATACAGGCATAAATATCTGGTGGTCTGACTCGCTCACCCTGAATTATGTACTAAGAATTCGCTTTGAATCAGGCAACAGGTCGGAGGGTTACACTAATGGATCCAATTTCGATTTCCTCCTTCCCCCGGGCAATGACCACCTAAGACTTTGTTGACAGGATGGCTGCTGCTGTAAATACTGCTTCCTTTCCATAAGGCAGAATCTCAGTCTTCCTGCACCATGATCCAGTAATAAACTTGGCGGCTTAAGAAAAGTAAAAACCAAAAGGTAACACCAGAGTTCCAATTGACTGCCTATATGTTGGTAATGGTGTCCATAGGTGGTTCATTATAACAAAAAGTTGCACTCTGTAATTGAAGAGAGTGATACTTAACTTTGAAATTGTACCAAGAAGTCACTTAAGCAAGTGGCAAAGAGGAATAAAACTGTCTTACTCGTCTGTTTTTGCCAAACTGGTGAAGGCAGAGATAACATTCTCGCATATTTCCACAAGCGAGCTGCCTTTCACATCTTCTGAGGAATTCAAGATTCTTTCAGCATCTCCTTGAGACAATGATAAGAGAGCCTAACAAAAAGTTAAAAGGCTTCAATTAATTGTCATAGCCATAGAATGATACTGGACAGTGCCCAAAAACAACTCAATGTGAAACTTATTGATGATGCTTGCTTTCTTGAACAGTTAGATGCTACAGCATTGTCTATAATCTCTGCATCAGAAAAACTCTCTCCAAGCAATCAATTCTGGATTTGGCAAACGATCATGCTCCTACCGTATAACAATCATGGATCCACAATTTCCACCGGGATAGTACCAAAGTTTCTGAACATATTTTTCCTCATACTGATAACTAAAAATGTTTAAATGCCCACAAAAGAATACTGTTTACTCAAAATTATGCTGCTTCAAATTTTTAGCAGATTGGCTCTCCAATTGGAAAAATATTGTTGTTCAAAAAGGTTGTACAAAGAGGTAGGATGTAGCCAAACTATCAATAAATTAGGAATGTATGTGGACCATCCAAGTTCTTTATCCTCCAATTGCAAGAATCCATTCAAATAATCACATTCCATTCTTCTATAAGCAAAATCAACATGTTATGGCCTCAATTATACATCTCATAACATGAATGTAGAAAGTGAAAAGACACAATATCCTTTCTCCTTTAAACATGTAAAGTATTCTCGTAACCCCAGAATTTAGAGAATATCATCATTTATTACTGAAAGGGAAATGAAGAATTATTACCTGAAACCCATGTGCTAGAAGCAACTGAACTACATCTTTACTGATTTTTTTAATCATGTTTTTTGTGCTGGATATGTTTGAAAAGCATCTTAAGACTCCATTGAAAGTTACATCCTCCGTAGAACTATTGGACCTCCGAGTTCGAACTGAAGGCTACAGATATGTACTTCAGTTATGAACTACACAACAATGATAAGCTTCTATGATCACCTACAAGTTTACCTGAAATGGAAACTAACAAGACAACATAATAATCAATTAGTTGATTCACCTTAGCATTGTACTTTGAGAAATACTGCTGTATAATTTCAAGCTTCCACTTGGGGTGATGAAATTTCTGCAAAATATAGCCTCAATAAGCAAATAATATGTTGCAAACTTTATTTAGAACCTAAATCACAAAAAAGAGATGAAATGTATTTGGAATGAAAAGTAAATTCTTGATTTAGCAACATTAGTACAATCATAAAACACTTTTGAAATTTGTTTCTTTAAAAACCATCGCACTTGTAGTAAGCTACATACCTGAAAGAAAGGAGATAACATATCTCTATTGTAAGTTAGCTCTTCCAGAATTATCTCCAGCAAGGGGGTTCTGAACCAAATCACAGTATTGTGCTCAACAAAGTAACCCATGTATGAATATAAATATCTGTTATATTAAAAAGGAAACAAGATATGAAAACTAATCACCTCACACCATCAGCTCTAGTAATAACACCTTCAAAATCAGCTTTCTTCCTCAACATATCAAGTTCCATAACCTGGAAAGTCTATAACATGAGTTTAAAGATGCTAAGAATTAAGAAACGGATAAAAGAGCTTTCAGAAATCAGCATCTCTCACTCCTTTATATACTAGATTTCATATAAGGTAAGTTACAATATTAATCTCTAACAAAAGACAACAAGTTCCATCATCTTTACGTACATAAGGGAACTCACAATTATCATAAGTTTTTGTAAGGCAGCATCAATATTGTTTACTGCTTCTAGTGATGCTATTGCTGCAGCAGTATCTTCACTCATGATTGGCTTTGCAGTAGAACTATCAGAAGATATAAGACTAACAGTAGATTGAGTACAATCTTGACATAGTCTACATATGACAAAGAAGCAATCCTTCGTCAAACTTCTATAGTTTATTCTTCTAGAACTCTGAAACAAAAGAAACAGATTGAAATGAAATGAAAGCTCGTTGTCTCCATGGAACTATACAACTGTTGCTAGAAATCACAGTGCCTTGATTGTCACCAGTCAAAGTGAGCTGAGAGCTACAGCCATTAATTTTTTTTTAACAAGATAAAGAATTACTGTAATGAACTGACAAGGCTAGGCTTTGAGTTGAGTGCATACCAGAAGCATGCTGAGCAAGGAATCCCTTACTAAGGTCCAGTTCATGGTTTCTACAAAACAACAAACCTTATTAAACCTTCAGAAAGATGGAATATATCAAGAACAAGTGGTGCAAGCTTACCATCATACACTCTTTTACGTGCTGTGAAATCTTCTTCAAGAACCCCGACAAGATATTGAAGCAGTAGTATGTTCCCCAAAGTCTGAAACAGAATCATGGAAGAATAGTAATTGATAAATGACTAGGTGGTAAAGTTCCAAGCTTTATACAACTTCTAATGACAATGCTGTGTAGCTTGACAGGGACATGAGAAACAATTTGCACAATAACTAAATCTGAATGCTCGAACAAAAGATGAGAAAAGAGAGACAAGGAAATGAACCTTGGTTTCTAAAGCTTGAAGGTTGGCTTCATTAACCACCTCAGAAAGCTCTTCTATTAATGTCTGGAAAGCCTAAAAATGTAAAGAGAAGAACTGTAAAAATTGAAGCATATTAGCAACAACAACTAACTCAATTGCCAGCAAAACTGTGCGCTAAAAACACAGAAATTATTCCTCGTCTGCCTTGTCCTTATGAACACTGCTTAATGATCATACTTTCAGTGACGTCTCAATTACCAAAGAGCAATTACAAATCACATGAGGAAGGAGGATTAAACAAACCACCCTGTGTCTTAACCTTGACAGATACGGAAAATAATAGGAAACCTCAGAACTGATGGTCCAAAGCTCATATAAAAGGTAGCAAATACAAGCTCCACACACCGATGAGTTAAGTGGGCTGCTGGAGGTTTTCCCAGCAGCTTGTCTCTCGCTCCAAGCCACATCTGAACTGAAAACAAATGGAGACCATGCCTAACATAAAAGACAACGAAAATTAAAAACAAACAATGTAACTTGGACACAAAAAATCAACAGTCAAAGAAGAAAAAGGATGAATTACCTTTTCATCCACCACCAATTCAGGAGACTCTGATCCACTTTTATCCACAACATACACTCTCGGAAAACGCTTTCATGAAAATGATCACATAAACTTAAGGAAAACAGAGGAATTGGGAGCACACAAAAATTTAAGTTGGAACGGAGATGATAGAACAAGTACCTTATTCAGGTCGCACAGAAGGCGAAAACTTTCTAGAATCAACTCGAGAGACGAACCCATTCTCATGATTCCAAACACCGGCTCGTAAATTTTGCTTCACAAAAAGAAAATGTGAAAAGAAAAAGAATGAGAAGGCAGAGAAATTCTGAAACCCAAACAAAAACAAAGATCGAAACGGATTACTTACATAGTTGGAAGAGTTTGGTAATCTCTGACGAGGAAAGCACCTCGAACGGCTCGGAGAAAAGCGATCTCTGCGTGTCAATAAAGGAATAAATTAACGAAAACTTGAGAAAGAGAGGATTTCTCAGGAACCATACAAGGAATAGAAAAAGTACGGTCATTGATGTGGTTTTGAGTGGGTTTGGAAGCAGTAGTAGAGGCGTCGAGGATTGCCAAAACGTTCTCTTCCCGCACTCCTCTACTCATTCTTTCTGCTCTCTCTCCAATACTTTTGCTTCGCACAAAAATTCTACTTAAAGCTTCTCTGTTTATACTATAGAATGCTTATCACCATCCCGCCAAGACGACAAGGATTAAAAATCAAAATCAATTTCCGATGCCGGAACTAGAACTCGAGCCGACTATCCTTTTCACTAAATGAAAGGACGGTGACTGCATATTTATTTTGTGACTTCTCTGCAATATCTAACACATTCAATACTTGCTTTAGACTACAAAATCATAACTTTGATGGTTCAAAGTATAAGCTAACAAAAAGCGTACAGGAGTACTGACATAAGGTTTTCATTTCTTTGGGGTACAATGGAGAGTCTCGACTCTTTCGAAGCGGCTCGAGTAATTTGGCGTTTGGTTTGGGGTAATATTAGATTATTATAGTTAATTATTAACACTCGGTTTTGAT
>JANIMX020000059.1:405954-416281 GCA_024582655.2 Erythroxylum kunthianum
TTTATAGGGTTACAGTTTTGTATTACACTCAAATTCTATATCTGTACAAGTATCTATCTGATATACGCAATCTTTATCTACCAAAATTAGAATTTCAGACGATCTCGTTTATCTTATCTTGAAGAATCTTGGCTCGAAATAACCATTGTGAGATTGTCTTCTTTCTTTACGCCTCTATGTACGCAGATCCGGGAGGATTCTTCGGGATTTGCACTTATCCATCTGTGTTTAGTCCCTTTATAATCGGCTGTTTATAGTTGGCTGTCAATATGTTCTGCCGATACACCTTTACACTCGACTATCAATGTGCTGAAATCTTTTGCCATCGACTGCCGACTCGCTTGCTCGATTCCCCTTTTAATCGGCTAGCACATTATACATTACTAGTCGATGTATATATTCTTTAATCGGCTGTCGATTCTCTTGCAGTGTTTAGTCAATCTGATGTTTATCCCTCGGCTACCGATTCCATCACACTCTTCCCCCTTCCATCGGCAACTATTTTTATTTATATGTCTTCGGTTGCTTTATTTTGAAACCGAGTGTTAACACATTAAAATTTGGAGTCTACTATCCGTATTGTTTGGTAAAAAAAAGTATATTTTAATTTTAATTTTTGTATTAAAATATAAATCACATTTTATTTTGGAGTGTACAAAAATAATCTTAATATTTCAAAACTATCTAATTTTATCTTTAAACTAATTGATGTGTCATCTTTTTAATTTTTTATTATTTAGATAAAACTTATATTGTCATATAAAATTTGTGTGACAATGTGGGTTTCACTAATTTAAATTAAAGTTAAATTACAGTTTAATCAATCATAATTAATTATAATTCTTCTTCTTCTTCTTCTTTGAAGATAGGCGATAGATTTAGGAAATTTATGTATAGACCTCTTATTTTCTTCATCTTTGTTGAGGATATATGAAAACTTTATTATAGAGACTCAACTAATTGGCTTGTTGAAATGGTGGATGAAAATACTATTTGTGTTACTACCATATTGGATTCTACGTTGAATGAAGAATTTGAAGATATAAAACTTCTAAATGATCTTTTGATGGAAAAGAACAAAATCATTGGGTAAATAATACTATATATACCTAACATATTCACTAGCTTTATCATCTTCAAGAGTTGAATTTTAATTTATCCATTTCTTATAATGATTAGTGGGATACCCCCAATGTATATTGATGTAGTGAGTGGTGGATTTGTTGCACCATTTTTATAGCTAGATCTTGAATACAACTTTAGAATTCCATTTGTTGCACCATTTTTATGGCAGTACAATGGGGAAGTTTTCCAATGGCATTCAATTTGTTGGAGCAAATATCCCTCACCTAAACTCTCTTTTTTCATGTGGTTGGCCTGCAAGAATAGATTGAGTACTGCTAATAGACTGACGTTTATGAACATAGGTGCTGCCTGTTGTTTCTGTTCTTCCATAGGGGAATCTAGAGATCATTTATTTTTCACCTGCAACTTCTCCAGAACCATATGGCTCAAGGTAAGCGGCTCTGTCTCATGGAGTGTACCCCACCATGAACTGGTGCACCTACTGCATGATATCAATACCCTCTCCCTTAAGGTAGAAAGAAGACAACTCTACACCATAACACTCTCTTGCTGCATGCATTGACTTTGGAAAGAAAGGAATATATGGAGATTCACAGGGCATTGCAATCTAGTTCAAGCTATTTTTGGAGACATTTTGCTGGCTATTAAAGAACACATCCTTTTAGTTGACCTTGACTATTCTCTTCTGAATGTTTTTCATAATTAGACTTTTCTGACTTAATGCTCTGCGTAGTAAATTATTAGTTTCTTAGTTTTACAGATTTAAAGGTGTCACCCTTTATTGTATGCTTAACTCTCATGTTTATAATCAATATATTTTTTGATTATTCAAAAAAACACTTTAGACTTCCATCCATAAAAGCATAATGACCACCTTGTTTACACTAGAGTTGGATGGGTCATACGAAGGAGCAAAGATGACTTGCTTGAAGAACTCATCTTCCACATTAACTATCTTAAAGTTGATTAATACACATTCACTCTTAACTTCTCTAAAATTACGTAATTGCTCTTTTATATTTTATAAAAACATTGTAACATGGGTTACAACTTCAAGATAAATCATTGCTCAATATTATTAACTTATCTACTTAGGTTATAAGGTGAGTGGGTTATTAATTAATTATTCTATTTCTCTTTAATAATATCATAAGTATTCACGTGATTCCTAAATATTATTACTCACATCATAAGGATACATAAATGTTATGGAGAATTGCCACCAAATATGCAATTGTGCTCAAAGAAGGGTTGCAAAAGAATTGGAAGGCTTGAAAATCACCCTTATATGTTTATCTAACATGAACTTACTAGGGAAGAGGATCTGGGTGAAAATGATGTATATTTACATATTAAAGAGAAAGAGCTTATGGGAAATTAAAAGAAAACCTACTTATTCCTACTTCTTTACACAAATTTTGGAATTGAAGAACTCAATGTATAGGCTCGCAAATTCTATTGAGGGGAATGGTAAGTCAGTCACTTTATATTATGATAATTGGTGCCTAAATGGTCCTTTACAAAGAACACATGTGGTGGAGTCCTCAGAGAGCAAGATCCCAAAATGGCTAGAGCATTGGCATGGATCAGTGAGACTTAGTGGAATGATGTACTAATAAAGATCCAATATTAACGACCTGGTTATAACCCAGATCCAGAAAAGCAAGGTAGGTATGTGTAGTTAGCTAATAGCTTAGGAAATTTCTTTTGTAAATCTTATGTAGAGACAATTAGTATTAAAGGGGAGACCTTAAGATAAAGCATAATAGTGCAGAACCAAAATCTATTACCAAGAGTGTCCTTCTATCTATGGCTAGCAACTAAAGGTAACTTGGGAACAATAGACCATATTAAATACATCAATCTGGTTAATGTATGTTCCTTATACAAAAGTAGCTATTAGATAATAAAACAAATATTTTTCAAATGTGAGTTCCCATATTAGGTATGGAATTGCGTAATGAACATATACGATATAATGGATACCAAGGAAAATTTCAAAGAATGCTTAGACTAGATCCTATGCTCTAAGTTGCCTATAGTTGATAAAATAGTTATGACAATTATATTCAAATCATGCATGTATAAACTCTGGGAGGAAAAGAATGCAAAAATGTTCATAAATATTACAAATATTACAAAAGATGAGGGAGCAGCTGCTAATAAACTCAAAAGTAAGGAAATATAGCAAACAATTAGCAATCTTATGGCAAGTCAACGTCAAGTCAAGCAAGTGAGTATAAATAACATATACAAGGACTCAAAGTCGGATATAATGGGCATACATGTAAATCAATACAAGCAAAAGTAATTAAAGCATTAAAGTAGCATAATAGGAGATGACATAGAGAGTTAGCCTTATAAAGACATCGCCTAAGAAAATATCCTAGCTTTTAGAAGAAGGTGTATATAGTAGCCCAAGTACTCGTTCAGCCTCACCCAAGTGGATCTACCCCTAGAACAAACATGCAAAGTATAAGATTGTGAGTAATGAAAAGGAAAGTACAAACAGTGGAATTTCAAGGAGACATAAAATGGTAGTGGATTAGCTATAGAAATCTATGGTTTGAAGCACAATCAAAGCTATGGGAAAGAACTAGGACTAGTAGTGAGTCAAGTTAAGAAAATTAGAATGGTGGTAATTACTGTGTGGGGTTCACAAACTCTTGTCTATTGAAACTCTTTTAATGAAAGTTTAATTTTTCAAAAAGAGTCGGGCCAAAAGTCAATTTAAGAAAATTAGAATGGTGGTAATTATAGTGTGGGGTTCACAAAATCTTGTATATTGTACCATTTTATGTTTTTCTTTTAATGAAAGTTTAATTTTTCAAAAAGAAGAAATGAAGAATTGATATAGTTGCAAAGAAAATTAGTTTGCTTATAGTGGCATTTTCACTAAAGGACAATAACAAGCATGATAAGTTTGAGATAATGTCTAATTTTGAGAAAGATAACCTTATCTTCTTTAGAAGTATCAATCATTAAAAAGCTTGGTTCTTTATTCCTATCCGTAGAAATTGTGTAACTGGTTGTTAAGAGAAGAGAATGAGAGAACTTGAGTTCTAACAATTGGGTTTTAGATTGAGTGCAACTAAAACAATCTAAAACAAGGGAGAAAAAGAAAGAGAAGGAAAATTTACAATCAACACAGGTACCGTAATCTGTGAAGTCAAGATCATTCAGTACACCATGTTTGACCAATCTCTCTCTAAAAATATGACCCAAACGCCTATGTCATAACATGGAAAAGTTCTTATTAACTCTTTTTCGTTTATGGCCAGTCATAACGTTAACAGGAGCATTATAGGAACCAACTGAACAAATATTCAAATTTAAACGATATAATTCATTCTGTAAAGTAACAAAACTAACAATAACTAAATTAAAATAAATATCGGTATTTTCATTTCCTTGCCAAAAGGAATAACCACAATTGTCTAATACAGAACCGAAAATCAAATTTCTTCTTGAAGAAGGTACATAAACGACATCGTTCAAATTAAAAATATGTCCAGAAGGTAAATTCAAACTAACAAAGCCTATACATTGAACTATTGCTCTACTCCCTTCAAATCCCAAAATGGCTTTCTCCATTTCACTTGGGATCGCCTGTTTCTTAGCCCCTTCCTTCTCACACTTATTTTTAAGCTTTAAACAGTCAGATATCTTATGTTCATACTTTTTACAATAGTGACAATTACCCTTGAAGGTATGTTTATTTGGACCATTGCTATGTTTTCCGCCTTTCTTAAACCCAAATTTTCCAGACTTCTTGGAATCTGGTTTCTTTCCCTTTTTGTCATTACTACCCGCATTGCTATTTGAGCCATGTAATACATAGTTTACGGATGATGGATGAAAATTCCCTTTTCTAATAAACTCTTCCTCTTGTGTCACTATAGAAATCATCTGGTCTATCGTGCACTCTGCTTCCTAAGAATTATATTTAGTCCTCAAAACATTATATTCAGGCGAAAGAGATTACAGAACATAGCAAACCAGATAGCTCTCTCCAAGATCAACACCATAGGACTTCAGCTTCTTGAAGTAATTAACAAGCTTCATTATATGTTCCTTGATTCCAGACACCCCGTCATAGTGAGTGTTATCCAATAGTGACAAGTAATAGGCCTTCTGACTCTTATCAAAAATTTTAAAATTTTCACCTACTGCTTTCAAATATTCTGCAGTTGTATCCTTATCAGGGATGCTTTGTCTAATGTTCTTTTCAATTATAAACTTGATTACTGCCAAACAAATTCTATTGGACTCATGTCATTGTTTGTGATTGGCTTTATTAGCAGTACTTGATTGATTAGTAAGATTTGCTAGTTTGGGTTCTCTTATAACCAAATATTCTTTTGATATTGTCAAGTACAACTCTAGGGACTCCCTTCAGTCATTAAAGTTAGTCTCATTACGTAACACCCCACCCCTATAAAGCATATACCCGAACATCCCGAGGACATGCGAGTATATACCATACGAAGGTGGCGTGTTAGAACAATCACTCAAACAATATCAATTCAATTAAGGCATCATACATTCATGAACTCCAAAAAAAAATTAAGATCCATACTCCTGTCACTATCATTGATAACCAAAATATACATTGTTATTACACAAAAATCAGACCAGTACAATCCATTTCAAACAAGCCAAAGTCTTACAACCAAAATGAGCACTACATGGCTTGCGATAAAACTAAAAACATCCAAATCAGAGTCCTCAAGTGTCAAGCTGACCATAACTTTGTTCCATGTCGTACCCTGACTCTCAGTTTTCTACACTTATCAACTTAGGAGTCGAACTCCTTCAAACCTGAAAAACACATTTGCATTTTTGTTGAGAATTGTGAACTTAGTGAGCGAACCATCATCGACGTGTTCACTCGAGCATATCACAATTAATTTAGGCATACTCGCATTAGAACTTCACGATCACATTCGCAATCACTTGAACAGTCACATTCAGAAAATCACATTGCACAATTTCATATCATTCAATCATTTCACATTATTTATAAACACTTTTCTCAATCACATTTAGAATTCACATTTCACACACATATATCATTCAAACATTTCACATTTTATCACATCTATCATTGTCAACATTTATTTCAATTAGTCTCATGGTATAGATGAAAATGCACAATGAGACTCTACTTTATTTTTATTGTGTTGTGACCGAGCGCCTATTTAACTGTCTCGTATCCGTTGCGGACACCGGGCTCATTCTTCATAGTAATCGAATCCATAATGGATGAGTTCACATTACTCAAATCCGTAAATAATGAGTTCACATTACTCGAATTCATAAAGGATGAGTTCACATTCACTAAGCCTGAGGCTCTTTATTTCCATCCCGAGTTTAAAGCTCCACTCCATCGTGGTCACTCCGATCACAACTCCTTTATGTGAACATGCATTTTCATGATGTGAAATGCCACATCACAAAATAACATTTATCACTTTCAATCAGTTCACATTCACTTTCACAATTCATCGGACTTAAGTCCGGCATTCAACATATAGTTGAGAATCACATTTATATCACATTGTCATCGGACCTAAGTCCGGCATTCAACACATAGTTGAGAAACACATTCATTATCACATGTTCATCGAATCTAAGTCTAACATTCAACACATAGCTGAGAAACATATTCAATGTCACATTATTTCCATATTCACATTCATTTCAGAACACTTCCAATACAATAGAGATTATCAAACTCCTCGGACCATCAATGGTCTGGAATATCAATATCACAATTATAAAAATTTACAGAAGTAGAAACACATAAATGGAAGAGGACACATCTAGGTTGACTCACTTTTCTTTCTAAAAGCTATTGCCTGGATTATCCGGCAATATCTGGATGCGGTTGTTTTAGTCGTGCTTCTACACCATGCAACACACATATTTGTACACATCATTACACTATTCAATCAAATAAATACTCAATCATACACATGTATGTATGTCATGTTCAATGCATGCTCAATTGACTTTTTCCCAGGTATGTAACCTTATTCGAAATCCTTAAACACTCACATATCATCAATGGTTGTAACTCAATTTCATCATTTGATCAACACTCATGCAATTTCTTTCCAAAACATCATTGCATTCACTATTTTCCATTTCACAAATCCCAAACCTAACCATTTCAATTCAAAGGTCAATGGAATTTGGTAGGAAGGAAGAACAATGTGTGAGGGACTTGTGGTTCAAATTTCAAGTCAATCGGAGGTTTAGAGAATAAGTTATGACCAAAGGAGTGAAGGTGTAGAAAATTGTCAAAATAGCAGTGCATGATTGTGCTGTGCATGATCGTGACAGAGCCAAACAGTCACCCTCGTGCTTGTGCACGATCGTGCATTTTCCTCTCTGCATGATCGTGCTCATGCACGATCGTGACAGAACCATTTTCTTTCCAGCTATAACTCCTCCTACGAAAACACCACAACCTCTCATACCTCAATCACAATATCTTCTCCTCAAGACATCTTCTAACCAAACCCTTTTACAGGGACATGTATAAAACATCAATAAACACTTTTTATGTTTTTGGCATCAATTAATTCAAGTTCTAAAATCCTCAAAAATGATGAAAAATATCAAATTTTCAGAAAAGGGGTCTAACCTAAGAAGTCTTAGAAAAACATTCATAACTTGAGTTTTACTCACTTATCTGTCATGAAATTTTATAGAGACCATTTTACGATATAGATCTACAACTTTCATTCTTTAAATTTCTCCAAATTCATTCTCTAAGAACATGAGAACTAGGTCAGAATGGGAAGATGATTATGAACCTGAAATTTTACCTAACACTAAAATCTTCCAAACTCACATGCATTTTCTCTCAAATCTCTCTTGATCAAAACTTTATGCATGATATAATCACATACAGTCTCAAATAGATGCTTACTTCTTAGATCTCTTGAATCACAAAGCCAACAAGTCTCCCAAGCTTCTAACCATTCACTAACACAAAACCCCTATCTTTTCTCCTTCAACAATCACCAACGAAATACACTTAAAACTCTCTCTCTCTCTCTCTCTCTCTCTCTCTCTCTCTATGTTCTTGGTAGGTTACGAAAATGCAGAAGAAGCAAGATGGATGAGTGAGCTTAGTGTCTTGCAAGATTACATCCCACTCTTTTCTGTCTTTTTTTCATTTTTTTCATCCAGCAATTGAATGCCTCTATGACATGTACTTTGCTTCTTTAATGGCCATTAAACCTCTTTTGCCACATGTCAACACCTAATTGGATAGCTTAAAGCAACTTTTGTATATGTACATGTATGTATGTATGAAGTCCACTTAAAAATACATGTACATATATACCTGGGCCTAAATTATGGGCCTCTTGTCATCAGTTTGCTAGGCCACATATCATACTGTTATTGGCCTAGTCAATACACAATTTCACATTTTTCCTATACTAGATACACATATCACTTCAAAAATTCCTCAATTATCAATCCAATAATTTCTCAATTATACAATCACCTCAATTTATCAAATCCCAATTTCGACCAAACCATAATTCACTACATAATTTACAATCAAAACATCACAGATCATTCAAAATCATTTATACTCGGAATAGGTCAATTGAGTGCATTTATAACTTTTCGCAAATTCTTTTCCAATTCTTGAATCAATTGTATATGCCTAAGATGCATGTAAATGAAATGAAATTCAAAAACTCTCAAGGAGTAACACAATAATTTTGCAAAACTTTAATCAGAAGAATGGTGACTACACTACAAAACTTAAGTTAGGAGATACGGGTGGAAGCAAGCCGCTCATAATAGATCCAGGTTGGGTCTTGATGTAATGACCCGAATTTGACCCTAGTAGGATTAGTGGTCAAAATATGGAATTGGTATTAAATGGTATGTATACGTGTATCTGTAACTATATGTGTACAATTATACTTGTACAAGTATATGTATATGTATATATTTGTTTTAGCCATGCATAAATACACATTGGGCTTTGGTATAGCCCAAATGAGGTACATATATACATGTATTTGTCCTCATATGTACATATATACACTTTATAAGAGCAAATAAGAAGATGACATGTGAAAAGTAACATTAATTGGTATTTATGGACTAAAGATAAGAAGATAAGGAGAGGAACAAGTGTTATACGTGAACTTAGCTTCTGTCTTGTATTTTGTTACCAAAACTAGCTAGGAGAGAAAATCAGTGAGAGAAAGCTTTGTGTGGTTAGCCGAGAAGGAGAAATCGTTGGAGTTTGAAGAAGAGAGAGGGGAAGAAGAAGACTAAGAAAGCCATTGCTGTGAAGAACAACTTGGAGAAAAATGTATGGAAAGTGTGATTGAAGTAAGTTTTATGCTTTGTATGAAAATTAGTATGGAAAGTTACCTACCTTCTCCTATATTCCTTCACTGTTGAGGTATTGTGATTTGTATAGAAAGTATGGATAATTGTATGGAGATATTTTTGCTTTGTATGGAAGTGTGTAAGATATTCTAATTTTCGTACATGACCACTGACCAGTACCTGGTCCAGAGGCCATATCTTTGTCTTTACATGTTGGATTTAGCTGAAATTTGAATCGTGTAACCTAAACATGTATGTCTTGAATTCATATGAAGGAAGTCAGTTTGGATTTTTCCTAGAAATGGTTTGAAAGTTCATTCGAAGTGAGCTCAGTTTTCTGTCATGGTTGTAGGGTTTTATCCGACCAGTGTCTAGTAAATTGAGGATATCTTGAGTTGTAGATATCCAAATGGAGTGATTTCAAATGCTTATGAAACTAGATACTTAGGGATTGAATGTTATGATTTGATCTTGTTCAGATTCTGCCCATAAAGGGATCATTGACTGGGATTAGTTGTGTCGACTGGTTAGTTGTATGGCAGTGTTGGAGATAGCTGACCTATGTGCAGTTTTCTGCCCATAACTTGTTACGTAGTGATCCGACTGAGGTGATTCCAATTGAATATGAAAGTAGACACATAAGGCTAGTTTTCTTATGAAGAAACCTTCTAGAGAAAGTGACCATAAGGGGGTCATCGGCTGTTAGTCGAGGTCTATTGTCGACTGGTTAATCGTATGGTTGTGTTGGAATCAGCCGACTTATGTGCAGTTTTCTGCCCATAACTTGTTGGGTAGTGATCCGATTGAGGTGATTCTAATTACATATGAAACTAGATACATAAGGCTAGTTTTCATATATAAAAACCTT
>JANIMX020000059.1:692695-702834 GCA_024582655.2 Erythroxylum kunthianum
TTACACAACCTTACCTCTCATTTAATTCCCACTCATTACAATACTTGTACAAATACCTTGTACAATACTCCAAAATACTTATACAAATACTTATCCATTGGGCCTAATTAAATGGGCCTCACTACATTAACTAGTCCTACACACCAATTGGACTAGTCATTAAATTAAATTGGGCTACCCCAATTTAATTTCTAATCACTTTGTTTCACTTCAATTTCCAATTAGCAAAATAATTTCTCAGATAACAGTCCAAAATTTCCAATTTAATACCCGGTTCACGGCAAAACCGACTAGGGTACATTTCGGGCTGTTACACTGACAATCAATGGAGCTGTACTGTAAATTGCAGGTTGTGAACCAAGCTTCCTATATTTGATATTGATCGCAAAGTATTTAATCTGGGTGAGGGTCCCGTAGATGTAGGCAAGGTGTGCCGAACTGCGTTAACAAATCTCGGTGTTATTTATCTTTGATGTTTTTATTTTTCTGATTTGTTAATTGTTTTACAGACAGCTGCGATAAATTCTGAAGTTTGCGAAATTACTATCCCTAAAGTTTCTCATATATCAAGAATAATAAATCAATTTAATATAGAAATTAAATTGCATACCTATATCATTATTAATTAAGCTAAAATATTACGAATATGGAAACCTTTTGTTTCTAAAGAATTTCTAGAAATTTTGTATTTTGTGTGAGAGAGTATTCTAACCTATCCCTTTATTTTCTAGATTAGTCTTAAAAAATGATATACATACATATAGAGGACAAATTAAGAACCTATAATAATCCACTGCCTTCATATCATATCCTCTCATATAGGATATAGTTTGATTTAAATTAAATTAAATAACTTAATTAGTTATTATTAAGAAAATAATTCCTTAATCAATTTAAACTTTAAATGTGTGTATGTGAATCACATATAAGGGATAAATTTTATTTAACATTCGCCAACTTGCCCACGAACTTTTTAGTACACAATCAATCATAAATCAATGCAGGTATTGAAAACATTTTGAATCAAAATTTTATTAATATGAAATGTGACAATTATACTCTAAAGGTGTTAATAATTCCTTCCATGCAAATGACTTTATGAATAAAATACATACTTTTATTCCATTCAAGGTCAATTAAATAAGATGAAACAATAAGTTCTAATTGCACAACCTTATCATTTCTACTGTAACAATGTGATAAATTACTTTAGGGTGATGAATCATATCTTGATCACATAACTACCTCCATATAGTTTATGCTACATCCAATGACTATCAATTTCATGACTTATGATTAGAATAGGTCATAGGTCATAAGTGGTATCAAATCATAGCAATTCCTATACAAGATAACTTAGGATACCTTGAGTCAAATGATCACTTATACAATCATCACAATCAGAATTTCCATATACATACAAGTAATGTTTCAAATGAATTTCTCATGTCGGGCCAGTTCAGTGAACTTTTTCTCTAACAAGCACCTACACGTTTGTTTAAGTATCGTCATACTTTAGCCTATAAGATCGACTACTTCCTTCATAAGGAAAAACAAAATGTGTGCTAGTCTTTTATGTTCTATTAATGTTCAATCTTAATAAAACAATGATTAAGAATATTTAGGTGAAGAAGCTGAAGAAAATGTACACCTCCACTTACACTGCCAGCCTTTAGCGACCAGTCGTGCTTTATAACCATTCACGGTACCATCTTTTTTGAGTTTGATCTTGAATATCCATTTGGATCCTATGACATTGGTGTGAGCAGGTCTTGGTACAAGAGACCATGTTTTGTTTGAGTGGAGTGTGGAGAGTTCTTCCTTTATTGCCTTGTACCAATAGGGAATGGAGACAACTTCCTTCCATGTAGTGGTTATGCTATATCAGTCATACATGTGAGTACTTTAGGTTTATAATTCTTTCTTTCTCTTATCCTTTGTGTCTCCATAGCTAATTCAGGATCAAGTTCTGGTCTTTGAGCCAATTGACATCGTGTTATCATCTTATGTTGATGTTCATTTGTTGTACCTACAAGAGGAGCTTAAAGGTCAATACTTAAGTTATTTGAGATATCTCGATAGTTATCTAACAAAGATGAGGAAGAGAAATTTTGTATTGAGTCTTCCTGTTCAGGTTGTGAAATCGGTTCAAGTTGGTGTAGAGGTTGAATATCCTGATCCAAGTCTGCTTCTTGTGGAATTTTTGCTTCAGTGTGTATATTATCTGCTTATTGAATTATCGCTGCCTCTCCTTGAGGATTGTCTATGATATTGTCCATCATTTTCGTTATATGCAGATTAGTTTTTTTTATTTGGCCAACCTCAAGAAAGTTCTCTGTTTCGTCATCTAGAATTCGCATCCTTGTAGGACATGGATTTATTTGTTCGTTTCAAGTGTCTAATTGTCGGTTCCCTTTTTTAATCCAAGTTTCCTGATCCGTGTAGGACACTAGCTCTGGAGAAGTAGTACTGATGTCTACGGTGTTTTTATCAAGAAGGAAATATATACAACGACTCCTTCCAAGAATGACTAGTTTAAATTTGACATTTGCTGTAATCTTGGTTACCATTCACGTAACCATATCTTTAGCTTCATTTTATTATTTTCTTACTACTTCTTCTCTTGTGTGTACGTGTATATATTGAAGAGGATTATTCTCTGTTGAGATCAAGGAATTAGATTTTAACTTTACTAGAATCCTCTTTATGGTATCAGAGCCTTTTACACACAAGTGAGAGACATTAAATTTTCAATCCCATGGCCAATTCCTCCTTTACTACTGAACTTCTACTTACAATACAAAATTTTCATCAATGTTCCAGCCTAGTGACCTTGAAAGTCATCCAAACAAGTTTTCTTCTATGGAAATCTCAGGTAATCTCATTAATTCGAAGTCTTGGTATTCAAAATCATCTTGAAGATGATACTGAACCACAAAAAATGATTCAGTCTGATGGAAAAGAGATCAATCCAGCGTACAACACTTGACTCAACAATGATGGCCTTTTGACCACATGGTTATTAGGAACTATTGCTGAAGGTGTTCTGTTTGACTTGGATGATACAACCACAACCTTTCGTGTATGGAAGTCTATGGAGGACAAGCTTTTACCAAGCTCTAAGGAAAATGAAATCCTCCTTACCAATACTCTCACTTCCCTTACAAAAGGGAACATGACACTTGACGAATATCTTCAAAAATTTAAAGCTCTCTGCGACAACCTTGCTGCCATATGAAAACCACTTGATGAAAACAACAAAGTTTTCCAGCTTGCTCGAGGTCTTGGGCCAAAATACAGAGATTTTTGAATGGTGATGTTGTCCAAGCCTCCTTATCCCTCTTACAACCAATTTATTCTTTCACTTAAGGCTCATGAGCAAACTTTACAAATGGAAGCTGAAATCAATGACAACTGAACTAATCATCATCAAACTTTCCATAGTATGCGTGGAAGAGGTGTTGGTCATGGCCGTGGAGGTCATTTTAAGTTTAGTGGTCGCGGTTTTGGTCTTGCTGCTAATCAAAATTTGCAAGCTTTCAAAGGCAAAACTGAGGGAAATCAGTCAAATAATTCCTCTCACAAAAGGGATGACAACATTGTATGCTAAATTTGTGGCAAAAGAAATCACACATCTATTAAATGCTAGAGCAGATTTGATCATTTCGTTTAACCCGAAGAAGAGCTTCCACAAGCGTTAACGACTCTTAGCATAAATGAGGAATATGATCCTACTCTTTATGCTGACTTGGGTGAAATAACACACATCATGAATGATATTGGTAAAATTTATAGATTCACTCCCTATCATGGTAAAGACTCGTTGTATGTTGGTGATGGTAATAGTCTCGATATTACTTATGTTGGTGAGGGTTTTATAAATACAAAAAAGGGGAATCTTAAATTAAACAATATTTTGATAGTACTTGAAATTAAGAAAAACCTTTTATCTATTAGTCAGTTAACTCAAGATAATGCTTGCACTATTAAATTTACTTCTAATGAGTTCTTTGTTGAGGTTTTTATAGGGAAGAGTGATAGCTAAAGGTGTCAAGCAAGGTGGACTCTATGCTTTAGAAGGAATACAAAATTTTGCTCTCTCCGCTTTTTTCCAATACTGCATCTTCAAAACTTTGGCATCAACGTTTGGGTCAAGCAAATTCTAAAGTTTTAAATTTCTTGAAAAATAAAGAATTTATTAGTGTTTCAAATTGGAAAAAACAAGAAACCATTTGTTCTTTTTGTCAAATACGAAAAGTTGCAAACTTCCTTTAAATTTATCAATGAATATTTCTCAACAACCTTTTGAAAAATTGCATTGTGATTTATGGGGTCCTGCCCCTATTTCCTCTTGTCAAAAAATTAAATATTATGCTATCATAATTGATGATTTCTCTTGTTATTCTTGGGATTGGAAGTACAATACACAAACACTGGCATCAATCTCTCTCAAAGAAAATTTAAGTTTTGGCTTCAAGTTCTCAATTTAATAATCCTATGGCTGTGAAAGTACAACCAACAAACAAAGATTATTTAGAATTTGAAGCCAAAACTTATCAAAGTCTAGCTAGAGCTATCCTTTATCTAACTCACACTCAACCAGATATTGTTCATGCTATGCACAAGATATGTCAAAAGGTACAAAATCCTACAATAAGTGATTTCAAAGCAATCAAGAGGATAATTCGATATATTAAAGGAACACACAATTTTGTTCTTCAATTCACTCAACAAAGCTCTCTCAACCTGTATGGCTTTTGCGATGCTGATTGGGGTGGATGTCCTACAACAAGAAGAAGTACATCGGGTTATTGTGTATATCTTGGAAGCAACTTTGTTTCTTAGTTTTCAAAAAGGCAACCAACAGTTTCCAGGTTTAGTTCCGAAGCAGAATACAAAGCTATGGCGGTGGTTACAGCTGAACTTACATGGATCACATTCATACTCGGGATATTGGAGTTAGTTTGCATCAACCACGACAATTATTCTCTGAAAATCTAAGTTCATTATACATGACTGTCAATATGGTCTTCCATCATCGGTCTAAACATATTGCGATTGATTATCACTTTGTAAGACAGAAAGTTGCTCTTGGAAGTTTGGTTACAAGATTAGTACAATCTCCACAACAAATAGCTGATATTTTTACTAAACTGTTAACTAAAGTTGACTTTCAAGGTTTGCGTGACGAGCTTGGAGTTCATGATCTCCTTCCCTCCAACTTGAAAAAGGGTGAAGAAGCTGAAGAAAATATACACAGCCAGCCTTGAGCCAACGTAGACGTGAAGAAAATGTACACTGTCGGCCTTGATCCGGCGTACATTAAACCTTGACAATACGAAGGAAATACATACAACAACACCTTCCAAGAATGACTAGTTTAAATTTGACAGTTTCTATAATCTTGGTTACCATTCACGTAACCATATCTTTAGCTTCCTTTTATTGTTTTCTTCCTACTTCTTCTTTTGCATGTCCTTGTATATATTGGAGAGGATTATTCTCTGTTGAGATCAAGGAATGAGATTTTAACTTTACTAGAATCATCTTTATTAGGGATAATACATAACTGTAATATAAATTTCATTATAATTTCATTTGTAATGTATAATTATCTCATAGACTTTATCATATACATCTAAACATACAATATTAAGAATGCCTTTAAATACAATAAACTACAACCAATCGATTGGATGTATGACATAAACCAACGGACCCTATTGAAAGCTTTTTGAGATTTAAAAGTTTAACAACAAAGGCATCATAAGCCACAAATGAAGGATCCTCTCAAGACCAAAATATTGATTGGAAAAATAATATAGTAGCAAGGAATAACATGAATGCTCCTCTGAAAAAGAAAAAGAAAAAGAAAATGAAGTACACAGTGTGAACTGCGAAGCCTATTTTTCCAATCAATATTTTGGTCTTACCAACTAAAACTATTAACCTCGTCATCACTAATCGAATATTGTGCTTGATAATGTAACATGAGATTGCACCACTTTTTCATTTTATCAGTTATTTATAACATACAAATTTATTCCCTTTGACAATATAAGATTTGCCATTCTATGAAAGAAATTACAATTTTTTCTTATTCCATTAAACCCTGAATTCTATTCCACCAGATAATATATAGATGAGTTATTTTCATCAATTAAGCAACCATTTTAGGGACAGTGTTCCTCATATTAGAGCCACCAAGGAATCTATTAGATTGTCGCGGTACCCTGCATGCTAAATTGATAGTACAAAAATCTCAAACACATTGTGGTTTACCATAGTAACTTTGTGCTCAATCAGTTGACATAAACATGTAAAAGGAGGTGACGTTAACAATTATGAAAAGACAACAGACAGAATACAATCTGTTCGTCAACTTGGTATCACCAGGTTAGATAATAGTTTTTAATGGATTCGGGATATTAGTTTTGTACTTTTTGGTTTGCCGGGACGATATTTACTATCTTTCTGCAATTATTCCCGTCCACATCCAATTGCAGGCATTCGATGCCTCGTTTGACACAAAAGCGCGGCAACAATTGATCCTCATTTATATATCGAAATCAGTGGTGAAAATTGGAGAGGAATGCAATTAGAAACAAATCCCAAGAGTTATGCATTAATTTAGTTCTGCAAATCGTCAGACGAGTTTAATGGAGGTTCTACTGACATCGTATGAGCACACATTAAAAAGAAAATTGTTGTTTTTATCCAATTTTCTGGTTTCTTGGTTGATGTCTGTAATGAATAAAGTATTCAATGCCTTTCGTATCTTAATTCTTAACTATACGAGGAACAACAATACGCCATATCTCTTTTCGATATAACCAACACTTTCTCCAATATTGTCAATTCAGTGTCCATGTTTATCAATGGAATATGGATAGCTTCGAACAAGTATTCATCAAGTTCTCTTGCCTGCTTATATAGTTGTAAATTAAACATAAGGTAATTATTCCAGTTTAATCCATCGTAAACTAACAGTTTCGGCAAGCCTTTGAATTTCCTGTATAGATTTGTTCATCCAGGTTGTCAGAGAAAATGACAAGTTACCAACACAAAAATGTGTACACCTAAAAGACATCCATTTCGAAGTTTACTATCCGAGTCGATGCTTCTGTGGGCAATAGTTGTTTCAGGGGGTTTGGTATTGTGAGCTGTCATAAGAAAATATATCCAAATCAAGACTATAAGACATCTGAAGCTAAAGTTTGGATAAGTTGGTACTCATATTCTCATTTTTGTAGTATTATGATTGACATGCAAGTTACGTGTACAATATTACTCGGTAGTCTCTGCATAAATGTAATAGAGCCTTTAATGAGTGTGGATCAGATCCGACGTAGAAATTCTTCAGCTCCTCTGAAACCTTCCTGTAAATGCGGGGATCAGAATAACTGTTCATTATCTGAACAATGGAAATGATGAGCGTCTTCAGTCCAAAGCTCCCACCAGGCTTCAGATTCCATCCTACAGATCAAGAACTTATTGCATCTTATCTGAACAACAAAATTTCATTCCCCTCGCACCCTCTCGTCTCTATCATTGCTGATATAGATCTTTATAAGTTCAATCCATGGGAGCTTCCACGTAAGGAATGCTCGTTGTCTTTTTACCTGCACTGATGTGTACTATAGAGTTGATACATTTGATATGTATTACTGATGTACTTATAATATTGCCTTGTTTTTCTTTGTCCCGTCAGCTAAGGCTTTGTTTGGGGAAAGCGAGTGGTATTTCTTCACTCCAAGAGATAGAAAGTACCCAAATGGTGTCCGGGCAAACAGAGCCGCCGGTTTTGGATACTGGAAAGCTACCGGAACCGATAAACCGATTCTTGATCAAGTTGGTTCACAATGTATTGGTGTGAAGAAGGCTCTGGTCTTCTACAAAGGTCGCCCTTCCAAAAGTGTTAAAACTGACTGGATCATGCATGAGTATAGGCTTCTTCCTGATGCATGCCGTGCACAAAGCCTGGAGACATCCATGCAGGTAAGTTATGTACTCTGCTTGCAAATATATAATAAAAAACATATTATACGTCAATATCCTAGATCACGTTCAGAATCTGTGGTGCTAAGCATAGAACTATACGTGGGTTCAAAGTTGAAGCACCCCTCTAGATAAATTTATTTTCCTTTCTTTGGTCAATCGTCTTGTTCAGTTGGACAATTGGGTCCTATGCCAAGTTCGTCACAAGAGAAATGTCCTGCAACAAGGAAAAGAGTACGGTGGCAGTCTGGGCATGAACCCTCCAATATTAGAAGACGAAGACACGGACAAGTACAATAAGTTGTTGGAGGATGAGTTTCATGGCAATCCTAGGGGTCGTCGAAAGAGGGCATACATAGATGAACAAGGTGAGATGTACTTGACCTGCCAAGGAGGGTCTTCTAGACAAATTATTACAGATATCGGTCCTTTTGGTCACATTATTAATGTTTCTCCACTCAAAGAGGCACTTGAAAATATAAAAAGAAGACTGTTTTCTGAGAACTTGGAGTCAGAATTCCCATCAACTCAAAATGAAGAACTAGATTCATCTGCCAACAATGTTGAGGACAAGGGCTGACTCTTTTCTGGAACCCCTTCTCTTAGACTCATTCCCAATCTATACTGAGGATTCTTGAATGCTTTCCTCTTTCGCCTTTCCTTTGTTAATTGAGTAGCATTAGGGAAGCTAAAACTTTTACTAAAACGACGTTGGACCAATAAATTTTGTTCATTATAATAAGTGGTCATCATTATGTGAGATCCACCGATCCTTCACGCTAGACCTCATGAAACTACCACGTCATTTGGTGCACAAATGACAGTACTAGAAAATCTACCATTTTTTGCAAGGAAAAACTTCAGCTCCACTGTAATTGTAATCAGTTTGCGAGTCATGCATAGCATTAGAGCAAACTGGTTTCATCTTTAATGTGTTCTGCTTATATGACAAATCTGTTGATGGTTTAGTTACAGTAAGCAAAGCAGTATTTCTCAAATTTTAGTTTTGTCAATAGTTGGTGAAGCCTTGTAAGTCTATACCATATCTATTTATAATTATGATATTGGACGTTTGCATTACTGATTCGAAAGCGATTGACATTATTATTGTTATTATTCGACAAACCAGCTCCTTGGAATCAGGATTCGATACCTTTATAAAGAAAGAAACTATACATCTTGGCAGAAGTAGGGGCAAAACAGTAGAAAGGCTGAAAACCTGCAAAAAGAAACAAAAGGGCAGTGATTAAGCTGCAAGTGTTACCAGGTTCAAAGAATATTTACTAATCTCAGTTTTCACGGTCACCCCCAGAGGGAAAAAAGATAATATAGCTAGCAGCCACAGGAAAAACAAGAAATATGAAGCCGCGACAAGAGAGGTAGTAGAGAGGTAAACGCTATCTTCAACACTTCAACAATGAAAGATCAAACATTTTTGTTGTTATCTAATCTGCGGAAAGAAAAATAACATTAAAACAAACCAAAAGCTTCTAAAGTTCGGAAATACCAATGTTTGCACCATTGCAGGAGCATACTTCTGCATCAGCTCTTTTCTCTGTCATCATACGCGCAAAAACTGTATATTATATATATTAACGTATATTAACACATATTCACGTAATCTTTATTCAGTCAACTATTCACGTAGAAAGTCATTGATTTCCGAAACCTTAGTTTCAGGCATTTGGATGAAGAAGACAACCTAAACAATGTTGTTTAGCTTCCATGAAAAACGACATCGTTTAGCCACAAGAAGGGAAATACACGTCAATGCCATGTCATCTAACACGTCAACGCAACGTCATCTATCACATAACTCAGAATACTAGTCAGCAGTACATCATTTGCCACATTACATGACACGTCATCGACCAAGTAACCTAACACGTCATCATAGGTCATTGCTGTTAGAGTAGTGCCCTAAAGGCAATCGCCTTTAGCACATTTTGTACAAAGTTGTGTATAGACTTTATTTGTTTAATAAAGTAAGACATATTTTATTTATTCGATGTTTATTTCGTAAATGAATGGATGTGATCTTAAATTGAATTCATGAAGTCCCTGATACGAAACATAGCATGAAGGACGTCATGATAATGAGAGTCTTTTCATGTGCAATTATGTTTGTATCTAAATGATCA
>JANIMX020000059.1:737054-751395 GCA_024582655.2 Erythroxylum kunthianum
GTGAGTTCTCTGTTGAGCGGACCTGAGGTCCAGGCGAGGAGGTTAGGTGATATAGTTTGACTTCGGTCATTGGAGTGTAAATTTTCCTTGCAGGTTTTCTTTTAAAAAATTTTGGCTAGTCCGAAAACAGCCGTTGTGCTGCCGAATTTTTTTTGTAAAACGTTAACGAAATGATAATGTAATGATATTGATGAGCCTTGCATAGTCGAATTAAGGGTATCGCGTGTAACCTTAGTTCAGGTATGCGGCGGTTGTCATGGGCTTGGGTGGTTCCGGGTCGTGACATAATCTGTGAAACGTATGGAGAGGGATCCGTCAGGATTTTTGTAAGTTGCAGACCTTGCTGGTTTCAAAGTAGGATTTCTTGGAACTAAATTTAGATTCCATTCTGTTCCAGCGAGAATGGTGAAGTCATACTTTCGAGGTGGCAAAAACTGTACACCTTGGAAAGTAAGAGACGTAATGATGTCATCCAGTCGTACTTTGAAGTTTGTACGCATGGAAGTAGTTGTTTGTCCGAGAAAGACAACATCAAGTTGTAAGTTATCTCCTGAAAAATCTCCATATACTTGAGCTTGGACCATGATTTTAATATGTTTATTAAAATCTGCTATGGTCATGAATATAAGTAATAGCCAAGTTTTCATTCACATCGGCTTCGATATATCCAATCACCGATTTTTCAGGATCAGAGAGTCGTTCATCATATAACACTATAAAGGCTTTTGTGCCTAAGTGTTTTCGAGTGAGTACACGTAAGCCTAAAATAATAAGGCCAACATGTATGTATCAATGTGCTCAGTTGTGGAGTTCTTGGACAGCTATGTTGCTCATCAGATTTAAATACTTAACCTGACCATCCGGTAAGCTAAGTGCTTCTGTTCGCTGATGTTAAACAAAGAAGTGGAAGGTGTGAGAAAACCAAGTCCATATAGGCGTCTTGGAGCTAGAGTATGTAGTTGAGAGTTGGAAAAGACAGAAATGTATTGATTTATATCAATAAGTTCATCCAAAGTCTGGTTTTCCCCTAATTGATCATTGCGTCGTAGCAATGTGTCGATCCATGAGCCTCGACTAGTGCGTTCAGTTAACGTACGGGCTGAACCAGTAAAAGTTTGTGTAGTCATTATGAGGCGTCCGGTGGAGAGCTTGTTGGAGGTCTATTTATACCTATTTGAGTTGGTGGAATACCTCCTGGTAAAGTACTGTAATAGAAGTATCGTTTGGCAATTTTAGGACGACGTACTATTTGATTGCCAAGAGAGAGTTTAGTTAGATCTGCATTAATTTTATCTAATGCATCTGCGAGTGAAAGAGGAACAATAGGAGTTTTGAGTTTCTCAAGAGTGATTTCAAGTTGCGAGATACGATAATGAAGAATAGTAAGTAGAGCAATAATGGTATTGTTTTGTTGGATAATTTGCTAATCACTTAAAGATACAACGTTAACAAGAATAAAACCTTCGTGATTTAAATGTTTGGAAAACTTCTTAGAGTAATTTAAAGCGGTGTAATACCAATGATTTTCAAAATGAAGTTTCACAAAAGGATCATCATTCATTGATACTTAAGTTCTTCCAAAAGTCTTCGAATAGAAGTAATTTCTGTAGTAAGAAAAGTAGTATCTATTTTAGAAGTATTTGAAGAACTGTGTGATTGCTTAATAAAATGTAAGTTTTGAGTGAGTTCAGTCAAAAGTTGGTTCGCATAAGCGATAAAAAATTTCTTGGTGAAAATCAAGAGAGTTACCGAGTGAAATAAGTAAATCTGTAAGAATATTTAACTGACTATTATCAGAATGTAAAGTATGTGGCAAAGTTGGTTTAGTACAGTAACAAGAAAAAGTAGCGGAATCGGGTAAAGTGATTCGAGAAGAAGTACCTGTAGGAATTGCTAAGTCTCAACAAGCAAATTTTTGCATTACTCATAAAAATAGTAAAAATCGTACATATCAAATTGTTCATTTAAATACACAAGTTGTCTATTGACAAGAAATAAAATATGGTAATTAGAATTTTTATATATTTAAATTTATAATAGAATGATGTGACTGATCAAGTAAAATTGAAATCGTTATCAATTCAATTTTTAGAAGATTTTGACTCTTTAAAATAATATTATTTTATAATAAAATTTGAGTTATTCATATGGATCTATAAAATTTGAAAGTTAATAACTTAAACTTAATTTATTAATCTTACACCAAATCAAACCGAGTTGATATTACCATCAAAAGTGTGTCATGTATTTATATACTAACCGACCCATATAGAAGGCAATCAGCGACAATAAATCGTAATGCAAGAAATGACCGGCCAAAAAAGGACTAGACGGAGAATAAGGGAATCGACTCGAAACTCAAAAGAAATGAAAAGGACGCATGGTTCTATTCTCTTTCACTATCATTAGATCCCAATTCCACACGTTACACAAAGATTAATTTCACCGCCCTACTTTTTATAACATTATCTCCCCAGTCCCTTTCACTGTGAGTTGAGCTCTAAATGGAATGGAAGCCAAATAACCTAATCATCCCAACTTTCTTTAATCTTTCGTTTGGAATCAGCAACATGGTCCAACTCCAAATTATTAGATTTAAGCAACCAGAAAGCTAAAACAATGATGTACCTCTTAAAATTTTTTTACCTACTCTTGTTATATTTGGTTTCACTTTCACATGAATCAAACACAAACCTCAATCTCCAAATTATTCAAGATTGCTGCTACTTGTACCATAATAGGCCTGCTTTTCCTCGAATTACTCACACAAGCTGAAGCAACCTTTGCCAATCTAACAATTGGCTTCATATAGGAAGATATAACCAGTCTAGGGTCTAAAAGCTCACGAATCCGCATATCTTTGATCAATGGCAATGCCCACTTCACAAGCAACCCGTCCTCGGTTTTCCTCCCAGTCAAAAGCTCTAACAACACCACACCAAACCCATAAACATCGCTTTCCTTACAAGCACCATTCCCGCTCTCGATCCAATACTCGTCATCCACATATCCCACTAAACACTTTTGCTCACTGTGTGCCAGAAAAGATAGACCATAATCAGAAATCTTCACACACAACTTCTCATCTAACAAAATGTTCGACGCCTTCAAGCAACCATGTACAACGTTAGGTGCCATTCCTTCGTGCAAGTACTCAAGTCCACGTGCCGCACCGGCAGCGATCCTGATACGGCGGCTCCAATCCAACAGCGAAGCTCCGTCGTTGTTTTCATGCAAATAGTAATCTAAACTCATCATGCCCACAAACTCTGAAATAATGATCCTCTCGCCAGGAGCTTGTGAATATCCTAATATAGATACTATATTAGGGTGTTGAACCAAAGACAAAGACTTGAGCATTGAAGAGAACCCTAAAGCAGCGTTGCTCAAGACACGAGACGGGTGAATTCTCTTAACAGCTACTATGTCCCCTCTCGGCAGCACAGCCGCATATACAGTTCCTAAACGACCTTTACCAATAACTCTTCGATGGTTAAACCCGTCAGTGGCTACGTCAATGTCTGTCAGTGGATAAGCTTGTGCAGAAACCTTGACAGGAAGGGTTTCTCGAGATTCTACAGTTCGTTTTCTGCAGCGGAATATAAGGGTTAGGCATAGAATGATAAAAGAAACGGAAAGAATGGCGATGGTCAAATAATATGGAATTTGAACAGTAGAATTCATCACTCTGGTCTTGATTTGGTTGCTGTTGCTAGGATCTCTCTGATGGTAGATGATTAAGAAAGTGAAGGAAAAAGGTTAGCAATCGAGAAAATGTTCAAGACATTTAAGTTGAAATAAGCTTATATATGCTGTAACTAATGGAAATCTGGTAATCAATAATTAATTATTTGTCGTTAGACCGAAGATGTGAAAGCTTTGAAAATGAGACTTATTTGGTAGGAAAGTTGAGACTCTATTTCTTCGGTTCTAGTTAAGTTGGTTCACGGTTGGCCGCCCTCTGATTATAGACAAATATAATTAGTTGAATATCATAACAATCTGATTGAAAATTCATGCTCTGTTTCAGCTAGGAGTAGTTGCTTCCCTTTTGGTCATCCCATCCCACAATTGCCAATGTATAGGTATGTCAATGAAGTTCTTGGTGGTGTTCCTGCAAAAACTCTCGAATCTTCAGAGCAACCCCATGCTTTTACTTACAAGAGAACGCCACTGCCACTGCCACATGCCGTCCATGTATAAGCAGGTGGTGTTGATGATGAACTCTTCTGCCCATTAATTTTCTTCCCTCTGTTTTCAAGTTCCAAAGTAATCAGGGTTAATTATTATTATTTTACGAAAATAAAATATATTTTACCTAAATTTTGATGAATTAAAAACTATTTTATATATAAAAATAAGTACAAGTTTTGTTGATAATGAAACGTAAAAATAATTTTTATATATTTGCATGTTATTACGGATCAGGTGGCTTTGGAGCCTTTCTTCTGGAGACAGACACGCACGTGTATCCTTCTATCATCTTGGCTTCAACAATCAATGGTGATCTAGTAGCAGCAGCTCACTCTCCGCCTTCTTTCCTTATTTCTCCTTCAATACGTTGCATTTACTTATTGCTAGAAACTAAAAATACATTTGACATGACAAGTGGATGGAAACAAACCCATTTGAAAGCTTCAACTAGCTCGCTGGCAAGAGTTCTATGGGTCAGCCCCATTCCCTAATTTATTTTACAGTCAGTCCACACCCACTCTAGGTTATAAATTGAATTTAATAAACACCTGGCAGTTCGATATCAAACACTTTTAACATTTTACAATTACTCCCATCCCTTAAAACCTCTGCCAAAGTTCTCACCTCATCTCCATGCTGTAAACCTTTTCAAGTTTCTCCTTCCTTCGCAACTAAATTATGGGAATGCATGCAAATGCCCCTTCCCATGTCCATTTTAGTAGCAAAAACTCAAGTCAAGGCTCAAGCTACACTTCCTTGATCGGAGGCGTTTTCGTAATAGTAAGGCGTCAACTTCCCGTCCTTTTCCACAGGCATAAGCTGCTTCTCAACACCAACTTCTTGCAACATCTTCACTACTCTCCTCATGGATGGACGGTTGATTGGGAGAGGACTCGTGCAAAGGAGACCAATATTCAGGACCTTGCACATCTCTTCCTTGAAACTGAGATCTAGTTTGGGGTCAAGAACATGGTCCACTACTCCTTTCTGATCTAAGGTACTACACACCCATTTGACCAAGTCCTTTTCTCCAAATTCTGGATCAATTGGACGCCTACCTGTTACCAACTCCAGAATAACCACCCCAAAGCTGTAAATGTCACTCTTCTCGTTCACTCGAAGTGTGTATGCATACTCTGCAAAAGTGTGCAGAATCAATCGAGTTATTCACATCCATCTTCATACATTATATATAAATACATCAAGTGTCTAACTTATAGAAGATTAATCAGAAATCTTTTAGAAGCTAAGGCGTTGGTCACTAACCTGGAGCAATATAACCGCAAGAGCCTGCAATGACAGACATGGATTTAGGTTTTCTAGCAGAATCAACAGCCTTGGCTACACCAAAATCAGCGACCCGGGCTCCAAAATTCCCATCCAATAAGATGTTGTTGGACTTGACATCTCGGTGGACGATCGCAGGAACACAATCATGATGCAAATATGAAAGTCCCTCTGCAGCATCCATAATGATCTTGTACCTCATTAGCCAATCCAGCAACCCTCCCTTATTACTATGCAACAAATCACCCAAGCTACCATTAGGCATATATTCATAAACCAAGAGCTTGCAGTCTCTAGTTGTGCAGCAACACCATAGCTTAACAATGTTCTTGTGCCTAATCTTCCCCAAAGTCGCAACCTCTGCCTCAAATCCATCATCATCAACATGACCTTTCTCAGCATCGCTCGGTTCGCTCTCCTTTTTGGCTCCTCCCCAGAGCTTCTTAACTGCAACTGCCTCACCATTGCTGAGCACAACCTTGTACACTTTCCCTGAAGATCCGCTTCCTATTACATTATCTTCATCTAGACAATCTAGAATCTCATATTCACTAAAACCCAATTTATGGAAAGACATCAGCGTCCACTTAGATTTCTCTATCGCTCTTGCCTTCTTGAACCTTCTGTACTTGAGACAGAACCACGCAACACCAACAACGAACACCAGTCCAGCAAACACAAAAATGGACATCAGCAGCCAAGCATAACCTCTCCCTTTTCTATCACCTCTTCCGTCACACAAGCCTTCCATATCTCTACATAAACCAGGATTCCCCAAGAAGCTACTTTTGTACGTCTCCTTAGCATACAAAGCTGGAATTTCTCCAGATAGCTTATTATTCGACAAATTGAGCTGATTCAACTTCAAGTTCTGCAAACTCGAAGGGATTTCCCCAAAAAAACCATTACTTGACAAATCAAGATAATTAAGCATAGACATGCTGCCAATTCGTTCAGGAATCTTCCCTGAAAATTTGTTGTTGGCCAAATTCAGCTGATTCATTTTCTTCCACGAATCAATTCCATCTGGTAGATTTCCAGAAAGCATATTACCATGAAGATCTAAAGTTCCAAGCTGCTTCAGTTTCACAATACTTCCAGGCAACGA
The DNA here is from genome assembly GCA_024582655.2 of Erythroxylum kunthianum. NCBI lineage: Eukaryota > Viridiplantae > Streptophyta > Magnoliopsida > Malpighiales > Erythroxylaceae > Erythroxylum > Erythroxylum kunthianum. The sequence continues at coordinate 743,644 of JANIMX020000059.1, forward strand.
TCCACTGAACCTATTTTCACTCCCTGAAAACTCCAGAAGAGTTTCAACAAATTCAATCTCCTCTGGAATGTTACCAGTAAAATTGTTCCTATCTATAACCAACATGGACAAATTTGCTGCACCAGCTATAGTCTTCGCAATTTGACCCGACAAAGAATTGTTAACAAGCTCAAGAAGCGAAACATGCGGCAGACCCCAGAATCCAACCGGCACTTCTCCAGATAATTTGTTGAAACCCAACCGAACTCGAGTCAAGCTCCGACACGCTCCTAAACTCTCTGGTATTTGACCCGAAAACGAATTGTGAATCATTAACAACTCTTCAAGCCCTCCTTTTTCGCACAAACTCTTCGGAATTTCCCCAGCAAACTGGTTGTCCGACACGTCGACCAATCTCAGCAGCGAGTTTTTCCCTAGGTTCTGAGGTAACTCGCCGCTGAGCCTGTTCCCAAACAGCCTGAGCTCATACAAAGACGGCGAGTCCGCAATACTCGCCGGTAAGTTCCCTTCAAAATCATTATCGTAAAGAGTCAAACTTTCCAACGGTAACCTACACAACTCATCTGAAATTAGGCCACTGAGCTTATTCATGGAAGCGTCAAGAAGTCTCAATGCGGTCAAGTTCCCAATCCCGACGGGAAGGCCACCAGTCAACGAGTTATTGTAAAGCTCAATCTGGACGATGCTGGTCAACTCAGTGAGCGAAGTCGGAATGGTACCTTCCAGTTTGTTACTCGCAAGGTCCAAGTCGGTGAGTTTTTTGAGCCCGCCAAGCGAGTCAGGGATTTCACCGACAAGGTTGCAGTCAGTCAGCCAAAGGATCTCTAAATTCGTCAGGTTACCAAGCTCCGGTGGGATCCGACCTGGAGAAAACGGGTTATAAGACAAATTGAGCATTCTAAGACTGGGAATGTTGCCCAAGAAAGACGGTATAACCCCATCAAAGAGATTATACACAATAGAGAAAACCTCAAGCTTCTGGAAGTGGCCAAAGGACAAGGGAATGTCACCGGAGAAGTTGTTTCCAGTGAGGTCGAGGTACTTAAGGTCCGGGATGTCGGGGAGGGTATCAGGTAGGGGACCCGTGAGCAAGTTTTGGGCGAGATCAAGGTGCTGGAGAGTCCGACAAGAGGAGATGTCGGGAGGGAGAGTGGAGTTGAGGTTGTTGTTGTTGAAGGAAATGAAAGTGAGGTTCTTAAGGTTGCAGAGGAGGGTGGGGAAGGGCCCGGAGAGGTTGGAGTCGGAGAGGTTGAGAGAGACGACGGAAGCGGAGGCCGGGTCGCAGAGGACGCCGGACCAGGAACAGGGGGTGTCGTCGCGGTCGGACCAGGAGGAGAGGGATGAGTCGGGGTCCGAGAGGGAGAGTTTAAGTTGGTGGAGGTAGAGACCTTCTTGGTTCAGGGAAAGGGATGGTGAGGGTAAGAGTAGAGTGAAGAAAAAGATGAGAAGCATTGTTGTTGTTTGGTTGGAACTGGACAACAGAGAGTACAGAGGTGTGGAATGAGGAAGATGTGAAGTTTTGAAGTGAAGTGTGAGAGAAGGGCTAAAAGTAAAAACCTAGAAGAAGAAGAAGAAGGGTTAACTTACAAGTGCAGAGGGGAGACAGACAGGGCATTTTGATCAAAGTGTAAGAAGCTTTCAATGATTTCTTGGATGTTTCTTAAAAGTATTTTTTAGCTCTATCTGATGTTAATGTAAATGAGATTAAAAGCATCTTTCCTCATACCAGCAATAACACACACCATTTCAGACAAAAAAACACAACAACAACAACAGCATCGCTTTTGGCTCAAACTCAAATCAAACCTTGATATTAAGGAAATTAAAAAGATCAAATGGGCATTACATTTTGTCACATCACAATCACATGTACATGCACGGGAGTAAATCTGATTAGCAAAAGAGAATATATTCTCATTGTGGATTTCCGATTCTTAGTCATTCTGTTCAGGTGGCATGCAGTGCAGTTCCAAGCATGGAGATAAGTATTAGACAGACTTTACTTACTCTTCTGGACTGGAGTTATATTTTTATTCATATTTAAAATCATTTTTATTTCATACTTAAATTTCCCTTCGTTGTCTACGATGTCATCAAATCAAATACATTTCACCATCAATGCTCGACCCATATGGTCCTAACATTTCATCACTTTCTTTCCCTTTCTCGGTAGAGAAGAACATTAAAGCAGTTGAAAGTTGAAACTTTAAAGCCATATTATCGATTTTTTATTTAATATATTTTTTTAAAAAAAATTTGTATGATTAACATATTTTTATTCTATCTCAAATTACAGGTTAAAGTTAAACCCAGGATTTAGGAGGAAAAAAATTAGAAGTATACACTCTCCACCCTCCAATAGGACAAAAGTCGTCGTCACATGAGTGCTTCATATCCAAGTGCCTTTTCTAAGACAAACAAAGCATTATACTATATGCAGTAACCTTTACTTGTGGTGTAGGGTACGACCTTTCTAGTTATAATTTTAGGGAAGGACTCTAGTAGTAATCTTACATGGAGTATTTACAAAATCCGAAAGACCTATGTGAGTGACACGTGTAATAGGGAGCCTTGACCCTTGGAATGGATCAAGAGTTGGCATGAAGCAGGCTGTAACCTGACGGTAAAATGTTTAGAAGCATTGGAAGGTTAACTGTGTTAGGCACTATTATTACCCACTCCAGGTAGGGAACGAGACCTGCTTAAGAAATTAACTATATTTTCCAGTACAATTATAGATTAGTAGCACAAAGTTGGTCTACCAAACAAGAAGACAATATGTAACATCCATCCATGTGCGTTCAAGATGGATTAACTCAACTAAATAGTAAATTCATTCAGACGTCAAAAGGAGCCACACAAAAAAACTATAATTAAGGTCTCCAGTTTAGTTGGCTTGGCTCCGTCACAGAAATAGGAGATAAATCGGGAAAAGACAAGTGATTCCATTTTCACTGTGGGAATCAAAACTCAAAACCAAGCAGAGCAGTGAACTGAACAGCTCTCTCAGTTTCCAAAAACCTACCTTGAACAGTGGAAACCTCTTTCCCCTCCACCAATTTCATAGCATATCGAAATGTGCAAAAACAAAAGTTGAATCCTGGCGGGAGGGAGAGAATAATGTTTTAAAATTCAAATTCTGCAGTCAAGCAGAAGCAGTTGTAGTGTTAATTTGATAACAGGTGGATGCATCAGGAGGTGCATTCATATCGAGCAGACTTAATGTAGTCACTTTCAAATCCCACGGTTAGATATGAAGCTCCAAGTCATGGAAGAGAAGTAGATAGGGAATGGGTACAGTTCTGCTATCAGAAGGAAATGGTAGGTAAGGTTATGATTAGTTCAAATACTGGAGATTCGCATTATTTCTGGTATTTATAACTAATATTTCAACATATAGTGATTTGATAAAGGAAGCGCATAAACCATTTCAAATGAAAATGCACCCTAAAACTTTTTCTTTGAAGGCATAGGCACCCACTTATTCTTCTAACTTTGACCATTTCACATTCAGATTTCAGACACACCAACCAAGACTAGTCCTTATACAATTGAACAATGTACTATAAAATTGTTGTTAAACAATATGTTAGAATAGAGATGATAAACTAAGTTAGGTAAAGTTTTAAGTTAATTGAGATTATAGTTGAGTGAGGGTAAATCCAATCTTGTCAAAATTATTTAAAACTAAATGTAATTAAAATTGATTGATATGACTCATTATTTACTTAATTAAGAGACGTAAGATTTTAAACATCAATATTTTTTATAATTTAATTTAGAATCATATATTTATTTATTTCAAAACTAAATGGAATTAAAAGATTCTCATAAGCTCTTCTAATAATGAGAGAAAAAAAAATTACTTATTGAATATGAATTTGAGACATAAAGTCTTGTAAGTTCAAGCTATGAGTGACAACACAGCCTCTAGATCGTATCTTTCAATAGTATCCTTCCCCTTCGTGCTTTATAAATTCCTAGACCTACTCCAACCAACAATTTTTAAGGTTAGCTACATACGGTGCCTCTTGTAACATTATAGTTACTTTTGGAAAAAGTTGTTCATAGTTTTGATTTTTATCATCAACAAAAGTTTTTCTAATATATATGACACCTAAACATTTTCTAAGATAATATAATCCCAATCAATTATGTTAAAAGCAAAGATAATCAATAATTATATCCTAAACAAAAAAAATATATATTTCATTCAACAGAAAAATATATTATATGAAATCAATAATAGCTCGTGAATTCGCGACTAGTTACTTCTAATAAGGGGTTTGGTTTGGGGTAATTTTAGATTACCACTGGTAATCACATAACCAAGTTATGTTACTCAAAACATAACCTAATATTGTTTGATTCAACATTAGATAATGTAATATAAACTTGCTTGGTTGAGAGTTGTGTTGTATTATCAGATTAAATATTTGACTTAATTGCCCCTATTAGAGCACGTTCAAGGAAATGTGGGACATGACTTGTTAAATTATTATCAGTTATTAATAATTTTTAACTTATTAAATTAATAATTTTTAACGTCTCTACGGTCTTCTTCTCTACGACGTCAACCAATCTTCATGTATACTGTACATTAATTAATTAACACTGTTCATATCTTGCATGCATTTTTTTCATGCAATTATTTAAAAAAAAATATTTTTCATAAACAATTAAAAATATAATGAGCCTATAATAATAATTAAACAATTAATTAGCATGTTAAATTAATAAAATTAATTTGTAAAAATATGTTAAATAATAGACAAAAAGTCAAATAAAATTAAAAATATAAAAATAATATTTTTTAGTCAAATGTGACATGCAAATTATTTAAGACCATATAAAATAGGGTATAAAATATGCTATAATTTCTACTTATCACTAAGAGGGAAAGATAAAAAGTAGACATTACAAAATTTGATTAGCATAAGACATATATTTAATATTTTAATTTAATAATATTTTTAATAATTACATTCATAAAATATTAACTATATTTTAATTACATTCTTCAGCTTAAAACTTTTGCTAACTTTAAAACATTATTTATAATTACCCGGTAATCTTTTTTACAATTAAAATTATTAATGCTTTATTAAAAGGAAAAAAGATAGAGGATAATAATGGAATAAAAAAGATAACCATGTAATATTAGATAACATAAATGAAGATGGTTATTACATTACTGGTACATTAAGCCAAAAAGATGAAGTGGCGGTAATGTAAGATTACTTTGGTAATCTTATTACCCCAAACCAAACACAATAATATTACATAATTAGGGGCGTTTGGTTTGGGGTAATCTTAGATTACCATAATTATGTGATTACCAGGTAATCACGTAACCAAATTATGTTACTTAAAATACAACCTAATGTTGTTTGGTTCAACATTAAGTAATGTAATATAAATTTGTTTGGTTGGGAGTTATGTTGTATACCAATTTAAGTATTTGATTTAATTGTCCTTGTTAGAAAAAGTCCAAAGAAGTGTGAATCTATGACTTGTTAAATTATTATAAGTTATTAATAATTGTTAACTTATTAATAATTTTAACTTATTAATTTTTAAGGTCTCTACTTTTGCATGGCTACTGACATTTATGTATTTTTAAGGTTTGTATATTAATTAACATTGTTAATGCATGCATTTTTTCATGCAATTATTTTTAAAAAAATATTTTTATTAAACAATTAATTAGCTTGTTAAATTAATTAAATTAATTTGTAGAAAATTATGTTAAATAATAAACTAAAAGTCAAATAAAATTAAAAATATAAACATAATAACTTTATTGAATATAATAATTGTTTATGTTGGTAGAGATTTTTTTGTCCCAAAGGGCAAAAAGTAGAGGATAATAATGGAATCAAGAAAAAGATAACTAGATAATCTTACGTAACTTAAATAAAGATGGTAATCAAATTATTGGTATGTTAAGTTAAAAAGTTGATATGGTGGTAATGTGAGATTAATTGGTAATCTCATTACTTCAAATCAAATATAATAATATTACATAACTTATACCACATAAATATGATAATCTCAAATTATTCCAACCAAAAGCTCCTTAAAATAATCTCACATTACCACAAATCAAACGGAGCTAAACATAAAGTCGACGGTATGTTCATATCACATCGATCTAGAAGATCATATGGGACCAGCAACAGTAAGCATCCATGTCTAGGAAGAACCTAAGAAGAATGTGTATTCATCAGCTGCCCAGAAGATACAAACTAGGTGTCAACGCACGCCCTACCACCAAGTAGTGGAAGATAGATTGGAGTTTCCTGTGTCCTCAATTTTAGTGGAAGAAAATCCTTGAAATCGAAAGATAAGTTGAACCCCACTTACACATTAATGTAGACAACTTGGATTTGTTTTAGAAAGTTATTCAACCATTTCAGAAACAGAATGACCGTATTGTCATGCTAAAGTTGTTTTTGCCTTTGTAATATAACTAAAATTTCCTAATACAAGACAAATGTAATCAGTTTGCAATAATGGAATACAGGCTTAATCTAATTGCAAATTTGTCTAATCTATCAACATTTAGCTGTCTAGTTAAACTAATAGCATATGTATTTCAACACAGAATAGGAGCTAGCTATTCAGAACTATACATGTTTTCCCCCAACACACTTGCCAATTCACAGATGAAGAGAGAGACATGGAGGAGAGAACAAGAAGCATGGTGAACAGGAGAAGTTCGGTATGATAATCTGCGGATAACAGGGAAAGGCAAGCTTAAGGTGTGCAAGGGCCACGCAGGTATGGAATGGCGTCGGATATTAAATGATTTCACTGTAACTAATGTACAGTGTGATTATGAAGGGTGTACTATATTATCATGGCCTGGGAAAAAGGATAACTAAAATCAAATAGATTGATTGATGTATGTGGATTTCCCTTGATTTAAGATAAGTTATATATATCACAGAAGAATCTTTGCATTTCAACAATTTTGAAGAAACTTCTTATGATTTACGAAAGGAGACAAATACCCTATTTTATTATTATTATTTTGGTTAAAAAATTCTGACTAAAAAGTTACTTGACATCATCACTACATCATAAGGAGTTAATTATGAATTAGCGTACCACATAAGTTATATCAGTCCTGAGAAGGGGTCTAAAAACACTTCATAATAATTTATTAAACACCTTGAAGATAAAAATAAATGTGCTTGATGATATAAATAATAATTATAAAAATATGTGCAAAATAAGCACAAATATACTGAAGTTTTTTTAGTCTTTTCGATTCAATGCCCCTGCTGTTTTAGGTCTTTAGTTCAATACAAAGCATTATAATAAGGTAAGAGTGTGGGAAAAATAAATACTTATTTATATTTGTTAAATCCTCTTTGCTCTGAGTTCACTCCCTAAGTTCGCTCTGAACTTTCGAATCTATTATGTCATTCTTCATTGGAAGAAGAAGAATCTATTACAAACAAAAAAAAATTTCCAAGACTCGCAACAAACTTTATACAACTTTAAATGTTTGGGAACATAACTCTAAACCTCACAATTGCTCAACAAATTACAAATATCTCTTACTTCAAAAGTTTCTCGTTATAAAAAACTCACAATTCAAGATATCAGAATTAGAATTCACTTGTAGTTCTTGTAAAGTTTGATTGCTCTTATTGTTGGTTTATGTCCTACAGCCAATCACTTTGGTTGTAGTTTAATGACAAAATATTTAAAGGCATTCTTTATCTTGTACATATTTAGATG
>JANIMX020000059.1:887446-906751 GCA_024582655.2 Erythroxylum kunthianum
TATGTGTTTGCATGTGAATTATGAATTCCTGAAATGTACTGTGTGGCAATTGCATGTGTTGAGGGATAAGGTTCCCTCTTTTGTGTTTTTCTTTTTAGTTCAGTCCGTTACTTTCCCACTAAGCGTAAGCATAGCACAGAGTGTTTTCTCCGTGTGGGTCAGGAGCGGGGAAAGGAGCAGGCAGGGACGTCCGGATCGCAGAGGCCAGCAGAGTAGGCTTTTGGGTCTTTTATTAATTTTGTTGTTCAATTTTTGTCCTTTTTTGTACAGTTTTGTAACGACCTTCATGACCCAACTTTTGTATATATTTGTGTTTAATGAAATGTGGCTAGACCACACAATTTTAGTTTATGTTTCCGCTGCATATGTGTGTTTGCTTGATTTAATTTCCACTGCGAGTGAGTGAGTGAGTGTGTGCATGTGTTGTGGCGCCCGGGTATCCTCACAAGGGGTATTAGGACGTTACAATGATACTCTATATAGCTGCTGGAGATTCATACACTTGTAAAGAAGCCTCAAGAAGTCGAAAATGGAGAGAAGCCATGAATAATGAGATTTCAACAATAAAGAGAAATGATACGTGGGAACTAACTGTGCTACCAAAGAATGCGAGAAAGATTGGAGTGAAATGGATATATAAGACGAAACTCAATGAGAAGGGGAAGTTGACAAATACACGGCTAGGTTGGTGGCAAATGGGTATGCACAGCAACATGGGATTGACTACAGTGAAGTGTTCGCACCAGTGGCAAGATGGGATACAATCCGGATGGTACTAGCTATAGCAGCACAGAGAAAATGGAAAGTGTATCAACTGGATGTAAAAAGCGCATTCTTCCATGGAGAATTAGATTAAAATGTGTACATAGAACAACCCATTGGTTACAAAAAGAAGGGAGAAGAGTATAAAGTTTTCAAGTTAAAGAAAGCTTTATACGGATTGAAGCAGGCACCAAGAGCCTGGTTTAGTTGAATTTAATCATATTTTTTTAGGGAAGGGTTTGTTCAATATCCAAGTGAACATACTTTATTTGTAAAAATTCAAGGAGAAGGAAAGAATTTGGTGGTGAGCTTGTACGTGGATGACTTGGTGTTCACTGGAAGTAATGAGGAGATGTTTGCAGAGTTTAAAGCTTCAATGAAATGGGAGTTTGATATGACTGATTTAGGAAAATTGAGGTTCTTTCTCAGAGTAGAGGTTGTGCAAAATGATGAAGGAATTTATTTGAGTCAAAAGAAATATGATCTGGAGATTTTAGAGAGTTTCGGGTTGGAGGATGCAAATTTAGTTGGTAATCCAATGGTACTGAGTACTAAACTGATGAAGAATAAAGATGGAAAACAAGTGGATATGACTCAATACAAGTAGATGATAGGTAGCCTTATGTACCTATTAGTTATTAAGCCATACCTTATGTTTGTGGTTAGCTTGTTCAGTAGGTATATGGAAAGAACAACAAGTCTACATATGCAAGTTATCAAAAAAGTTTTGAGGTATGTGAAGGGATTAGTGGACTTGGGGATTTGCTACAAAAAGGGAATTGCAAGTAATGAAATGTTAGTGGCCTTCTGAGTGGGGGAGCAGTTGCTTGGAGTTCGAAAAAACAACTTGTGGTCTTCCTTTCAACGACAGAAGCGGAGTTTATATCTGCAGCTCATTGTGCTTTCTAGGCCATGTGGATTAGAAGAGTGCTCGAAAGGTTAGATTGCAAGCAAGGTACACCTACTGTCATTTACTGTGATAACATGTATACAATTAAATTAGCAAAGAATCCAATTATGCATGGAAAAAGTAACATATAGACATTAGGAGTGAGCTTTGCAAAGAAGGTGTAATTGAGTTAAAGCACTTCAATTCACAAGTGCAGTGATCAAAGCTTTGAAGAAGGATGCATTTGAGAAGCTGAGAAGTTTGTTGGGCGTATGTGGGGTACCAAGTGGGTAAACTGTTTGTTGGGCGTATGTGGTTTCATTATCTACACTCTTTTACTCCTTTCTATTAATAATGTCCTAGTCTTTAGAATTAAGAGATTAGGTTTGATTTATTCTTTGTTCACAAAACCACGTTGGTAGGAGTGTTAAATGTTAGTTGCATGTTTCTCTGTTTTTTCTGTTATAAAGGCTTGATATATAAAGTAAGCTTTATCATTGAATAAAACTGCAGTTCCATTCTCCTCATTCTGAGAGTTTCTCTAGTGCTTAAAGTTTTCTGACTTCAAAAAGTGGACTAACCAAATAATACCGGAAATTGCCGATAAAGCTACAGACAAAACATGCTACAGGATACTTGCTACATCTGTATTCTTACTCATCTGGATAACAAATATTAAGCCATACAAAACAAGCAAACACGAGGCTTACTGAAAAACAATATTCACAACATTTAGGAATGTTTGGTATAAAGCCGTCTTAAGAATTCAAAAGTTTCTTGATTCCCAACTTCTGCTCTGCAGTCAACCTTGTTGGGAACTTGATGTTGAACTTGATTCTCAAGTTACCCTTCTTCGACGGGTCCTTTGGTATTGGCATGCCTTCCCTTGGAACTACTTCTTCATAATCTGGATGGATCACATTACTGATGGGGACGGTCAAGCTCCTACCATCAAGAGTCGTAAGATGAAGTGTATAGCTTGTTAGAGCTTCTGTAAGAGATATCCTCTTCGTGACAACCAAATCGTTGCCTTCCCTTGTGAAGGTGCTGTGTGGCTTCTCGTCAATTACGAAAACGAGATCCGCAGGAATGACATTTGGCTGCTCGTTGCCCTTCTCCGGAAAGGTAATTTTTGTCCCCTTTTTCCAACCGGGCTTGATATCAATAGTTAATATCTCCTCCACCGGCATGGTTTTCCTACGTCATTATAAAATATTAGCAGTTAAGCACACATACACGTATACTTGTATAAAGAGAGAGACCAATGAGACTCGGAAATTAATACATAGACTACACGTCATTAAACGACGTTAAAAGATTTTAAGCGATTATGCCTCACATCAGTATACACAGTCCCAAAATGAACTAAGATAACCAATGAAAAGGATGACATACAGCTATACTGCCCAAATGTGTCAAGGAGAGCACAAATCTATGGCCGTTTCAACCATTAGTAGCTATCAGATTGCTATCATGAAGTTTTGTCAAGCAAATCTTTTGCATCTAAAGTCCTTCACAATGCCAAAAACACTTCCAACGGAGCGATGCTGAAACGAAAGTAATAACATCAACGAGTAAAAAATTAGCACTTACCCACTGGCATCAGCAATTTCCCTGGAAATTTTCATCTTTTTTGTGGTCCCCTTATAAAGCTCCTCGAGGCTACAAGGCAAGACATTTTCAATCGCAGCAGCCTTGCGAGGAGCTGAACTCATAGGCCGTCCCTCAGTAAATGAACTGAAAATGTCGTCACCAAACAAGCCACCAAAGGATCTTGGTCCACCCCTCATGCCACTACCGCCTCCCATTCCTACAAACGGATCCGAGTAGCCAAAAACCTCGGCAAAAATGTCATCAGCATTCCTAGGGTTGAATCTAAACGATGTTGGCCCGTTCCCAGTTGAAAAGAAAGTTGTTCCTCCAGGACCACCAGCATCCGGTGGTGGGACTGACCCTTTAAGCCCTTCCTCGCCATATTGATCATAAATGGCTCTCTTCTGAGGGTCACTTAGAACCTAAAAAGACATTCGTTATTAATTGTACAAAAAAACCGCAATATGAACACACGGAATACAATATAAGCACCGGTTAGAAACAGAGAAGAAACCACTAACTAAGATTAGAAATTAGCTCTGACCAGATGATTAACTTAAAATTTGAGCACAGATGAGTAGTATAGTCCCATGAGCAGATAACAGCAAAACGAAGAAATAAGACAGAAATAAAGAAAAGGCAACAGAGATATAAAATCAGCAATAATAAGATGAACATACCTCATATGCCTCTGAGATTTGCTTGAACCTGGCCTCAGCTTCCTTTTTGTTAGTAGGGTTCTTATCAGGGTGCCACTTCATGGCAAGTTTTCTGTAAGCTTTCTTCAAGTCATCATCTTTAGCATTCTTGTCAACCTGCAATATTTTGTAATAGTCCACACCCATTATTCTTTCTTCCTCTTCTGCTTCTTCTTTCTAAAGTTGCCCTCTCTTCTGTTATCAAGCTTGTACAAAACAATAGATTGGGGGTGTTGTCGATTATTGAGTAGTAGGTAGATTTGATACCAAAGAAAGGGTTAAAAAGAGAGAGAAGAGGTCAGAAAATGGAAGATATGTCTGGAACATGGTCAGTAACCAGAAGATTGTGGAACCTTCCAGAGAAATTTCGACCCATTCGGTGCCGTATCGGGATCAGGCTTATGGATAATTTCTTTAAAATATGAATATTAATCTATTCTATTTTTTTCTTTTTTTAAATTTAGTTATAAAATGTACTAAATTAAGATTCTGTTTTTAGTTTTTAGTTTTTAGTTTATCGTTTTATAATATAATTACAAAAAATTAATTTATTACAATGTGACTTTATCATAACTTAAACTGCTAAATGATTTTAGATTATTTTAAAAATAAATTTCGAAAGTTAAAAATATTTTTGAAAAATGAAAAATATATTTTAAAATTTGAATTATTTTGTAAAAATAAATATATGTTTACAAATTTAAATTTTAGTTTAAATATTTTAATAAATATAATTTTAATGAAAATTTTATTATCAAAAGATAATGCAATGATATGAATTTTGTATTACTTGTAACAGTTAGAAAACATTACAAAATTATTTGGCACTATTTTGAGATGTAGCAGTTTGTACCCGACCGTAACAATTAGTACTTATTAATCTATTAAATTTCATAAAAATAGATTAAAATATTTACGAGTAATTTTTTTTATATTTCGATATTTTAAATATAAATATTTTATTATTTTTAAAAATTAAAATTTTTAATTTTAATATTGAATTAAAATTTAAAATTTAATTTTTTAATTAAAATTAAAAATTATTTTATCTAAAATTAATTACAATTAATTTTATTTAAAATTTACTTTTATACTTAAAGTTTATTAACTATTTTTATTCTTTAAATATTATGTATATATTTATTTTTTGACTTTAATATTTTTCTCTAATTTATTTATAACATAAGCCTATAAATATAATAGAAAATAAAATAAATAATGGTATAATTAAGAACATTTTCTTATTTTTAATTTCTAATATTTAACTTACCTTCAAACAAAAATATTTAATTGAATTGTGTTTTTTAATTTACTCATATCATATTAAATGTAAGAAATTTCATTTTTAGAAGTCCGGACTCCCGAGATTCTATTGAGACGCGAAACTGAAAAGGCCGATGACGCTGCATGTGATTAGTTATTAGGCTTCCAACGACCGCGAACATGGCTGCGCTCAACTGTACACCTCCGTATCTTATGATTGACTTCGATTTGCTACAAGTGCGAGCAAGCAAAGAGCTGCTTAAGTGTCATAAAACTACTACTACTTGCTCTCCCTCTCCCCAGCCTCTTCTCTCTTTCCAAATACAAAATTCTTCAATGGCATTGCCTCTCAACATCCAACCATTTGTAATTCCATTTTCATTTTCATCTCCTAGACCTAGAAACTTCTCTTCCAATTCCATCCTCTACAATGCCTCCCTTCCTCAGTCTCTTAGGCTCTCCTGCGCCGCTCAACCGCCGCCATTTTCTTCCTCTGTCACCGTCCACGCCGACAATCTCTCCGATTCCGCCGCCACTGCCTTCGTCATCCGAACCCGCAACCGAATCGGACTCCTCCAGGTGATCACTCGGGTCTTCAAGGTCCTCAACCTTCGCGTCGAGAAGGCCACCGTGGAATTCGAGGACGATTTCTTCACGAAAACGTTCTACGTCACGGATTCTCACGGCAAGAGGATCGCCGACCGCAAGAGCCTGGATATGATACGAAAGGCTTTGATGGATTCGATTGAGGACGGGAACGGAACCCCTGAAGTCAAGGTGCGGCCCACTGGTAGAGGAGTGGTGGTGCGCAGGGTGGGATTGGGCTCCGGCGCTAAGACGGAGAGAATGCTCAGGTTAATGGATCGGTTCTTGAAGAATGACCCGGCTAGCTTGCAAAAGGACATTTTGGACCATGTGGAGTATACTGTTGCTAGATCACGCTTTAGTTTCGATGACTTTGAAGCTTACCAGGTACAACACTTATAAACAAATAGTACCTTTTTTCTTTTCAAGTTTTGGCGGGAATAACTGATTTATGAGGAAAATCGATCAACTATTTTTTTAAAAGTTCTTTTTGAGCCATTGTTACACGCATGGGGTTCAAGCTCGGCCTGCTTGCTTGCTCTAATGTTGTATTAACTACATAGCTCTACTTTTTCAGAAGTGGGACATTTTTGGTTAAATTTGTATGTGTAGGCGCTGGCACATAGCGTACGAGACCGGTTGATTGAGCGTTGCCATGATACTCAGATTTGCTTAAAGATGAAAGATCCCAAGCGCATATATTTCCTCTCGCTCGAGTATCTTATGGGTACTGTTTTGTTTGAGTCTCTTTTCCAGCTTCTTAAAGTTTCAAACTTATGACTTATCTGATGCTACTTTATAGATTGCTTGTTGATTGTAGGTTTGGTTTTGTTCCATTCTTTCTGAATTATTAATTAATAGCTGATGATTTTCCCCCGTTTTCTATGTGTTGTTAACCTGATAATTGAAGCAATTAGTGAGGGCCTTAAATTTTGCTACCTATTTAGAGCTTCTTTTTAAGACACTTAAATTTAATCACCTTTAACTAAGTACTTATTGGAATTCCAGGTCGTTCCTTGTCAAATAGTGTCATCAACCTTGGAGTTCGGGATCAGTATGCAGAGGCTTTATCACAGCTTGGTTTTGAGTTTGAAGTTGTTGCAGAGCAGGTTAGATTTGATTTATGGTAAATCTTTTTGTCTTCTTTTAAAGCATTGTCCAGTAGGATTATAAAGGCATTGCATGTATTGCAGTTGTCCGAGATGAAAATTTTATTGCATTTATTTGTAAATATCTTTGTGTTTGGGTCTGTAAACACTACCTTTCATTTATTGGGTGTCAGCTTTTAACAATTAATGGAAAAAGCATATATTAGATTAAAAGGTATAGTTAGTCGGTGAATTGGATTCGTTAAAATTGAGGGAGAATATTCTATCGACTGTGATTTATAATCTCTGGGATCCTTCTTCCCAGAGTTTCTAACAGATTGCAGCAATATTTTATTACAATTAGACTATATAAATCTGAAGATATGTTAATATACTGGAAAACTTTGTACATGACTAGTAAGTAAAGAACAGAGAATGTAAACTGATTCTGTTTCTGCGTTAGTTATTCCCTTCCCTTAAAAGTTGAAATTCTAGCATCACTAGAAATTGACAATTTCATTTTGAAGTTGTAAACATCTCTACAACATTATCACTTATGAAAGCTCCTTAGCTAAAAAATCGTTTTCAACAAGATGGATTTTGCTTTTTACCATAAACAGACTAAGAAATAGCTTGAGATTCATGCAGTATCTTATATTCAGGTGTTTTTTCTTTTTTATGATGTTTTAAGGAAGGAGATGCTGCTCTTGGAAATGGTGGCCTTGCACGTCTTTCAGCGTGTCAAATGGATTCTCTAGCAACATTGGATTATCCTGCATGGGGGTACTTTTCTACTGTGTTTCCATCATGAGATTGTTATGCAAAGGAAGAAATGTCAGATGTTTAAAATATATTTATTCTATAAATCATACAAAGTGTCGAGGTTTATTTTCATCTTTGATAAACCATAACCCAAACTCCGCTTAACAGCGAGATTTTTATTGGGTGGTGTTGTTTTTGATAAACCATAAGAAAATACTATTTATTTTTTTGGGTAGAAAAGAATCTACGCTTTCAAATGCTTACTTGTCTATTAACTTCCCATTATTTGTTATAAATAAGAGCCAGTAGCACCAAAGGGTACTTGATCTGCAGGCAAGCTAGACTGACTTAAAGGCTAACAATGACTTCATCGTGCATGCTTCTCTCTGAAATCAGTTCACAGAGCTACATTACTTGTATTATCATTTAACTTAAGCTTTGCATTTTCAATAACAATAATGCAGATTTTAGTTGGAGATAGTATCACTAGGTTAGTAGAGATAAACATTGTGGACTTTCCTGCTAGTGGCTATTAAGTGTCTATCTCCACAAATTTGATGTTACTGGGATGCTCCCTGGAAATCCATATATCATAGCAATAGCATTGCCAGCCTAATTGTTAACTTCTTATACAAAACGATTCCTGAAATAGAAAACATTTTATGCCTTAAAGCCCCAAAGGTTTTAATGTATAGTGTATGGAAATGTGCTTTATAATTCAAGGGGAATGGGTTTTAAAGTAGATAGCAGAAGTTGAAGTTTATAGATATTCACAAAAATTATATCCCTTTCTTGCAATTGTGTATTGAAACTAAAACCAAATAAATGAGTATAAGGTCTTGAAAAATGTGTCTTAGTCTGATGTGGCAAAATGTATGATTACAACATCCAACAGGTACTATTCATTATATGTTGCACATCATATTAGTATGTAGAATTTTGTTTGGGCCTAACCAAGTTAGACTACTTCCTTGTTGACAAAGCTTTAGTACGGAATTCAGAAAATTCAAGAAGCTTTAACATCTGTTAAATGGTTATCCTCCATTCCAAGAGTCTCATCTTTACATTTGCAGCTATGGACTACGCTACCAGTATGGGCTGTTCCGCCAGGTCATATTGGATGGTTATCAGCATGAACAACCTGATTACTGGTTGAACTTTGGAAATCCTTGGGAGATAGAACGAATCCATGTAACTTATCCTGTGAAGGTTTGGAAGTATTACTTGTTCCTTTATTAGAACAATTTTGGTTCTTCATTTGACATTGGGTTCTGTGATGTTGTCCTAAACTTTTTATCCAGTCTCAAACTATTTATCTTGAATTGATTAGTTCTATGGAACTGTTGAAGAGGTAGACTTCAATGGAGGAAAACAAAAGGTTTGGGTTCCTGGAGAAACAGTAAGTTGTATATTCCTTTCTTTAATGTTTCACTTGGTCACTCATTAGTCATTGCTTTAAGTGATTTTGCTTTTTTAACATCTTTACAAGACATCAAAAAATTCAAGTTCAAGTTTGATGAGCATCCAGAAATTTTAATAAGCTTAATAAATTGTATTTGAACTCCTAGGTGGAAGCTGTAGCTTACGACAATCCTATCCCTGGTTATGGAACAAGGAACACAATTACTCTTCGCCTCTGGGCTGCTAAACCAAGTGATCAAAACAATATGGTAACTTCTACTAAAGATGAATACCACTCATTTTAGGAAAGCGTGTTGAGATTTATATGCCTAGTTATAACATATTTACACATTAGTTGTACCAAAGGAGTTATGTGGAAGAAATGCTATATGAAAGATGATGAGGTTCTCTGTTACCAATAAAAACACAGTTAATGAACTTAGCTGGCTTTAGTGAGTCTGATTATATCTTGAGATATTCTGTAACAACTATTGCCTCTTTTTACAAATTCAGTAATCTTGTTGCTTAAAGAAGCCTTATCAGCTTCATGTATAGGTTTGCTGCATTGGTCATCCCTCTTTTTGTTAACTTACTTGTTCATGGCCTTGTTGTTTTACATTAAATGCACCTGGCATCTCACTTTGAATTTATTTTTTTATAAATATTGTACAATGTAATGGAAGGTGTTTGGCTTCGCTCACATAAATTTGACACTTTTTGGTTTAGGTAAATGGACGAACATATTATATATATACAATGCCTTCTTGAAACTTTTAAGCCTTTCCTGAAGGAAATCCTCCTTTTAGGAGTCTTATAATACAGGTGACTATATCAATGCTGTTGTCGATAGACAGAGGGCAGAAACTATAAGTAGTGTTCTTTACCCTGATGATCGTTCGTATCAGGTAAGGCTGTTCCTTCTTCAGAGATGGTCTATTTGTCAATCAAATAGGAATACTTTTTGCTTTTGAAAATAAGGAATAGTTCTTGAACTTACATTACATAATCATTAATTATTAATGATTAGGTAGTCCTCCTTAATCGCCTATCCATTTGTTATTCATTTTCTAATTCTCAAATGCTCTTTCCCAGGGAAAGGAACTACGCTTGAAACAACAGTACTTTTTTGTCTCAGCATCACTGCAAGATATAATAAGGAGGTATAAAGACACTCACGATAACTTTGATGACTTCCCAGACAAGGTATCTAATCTTAATAAATTCCTTGTATATCAGTGTGTACCAATCACTCACACAACCAATTAAAGGGAAATAAATCTTAAAAACAACTAATACAGAAACAACATTTAACGCATTTATGCACAGAAACCTGGACAAAAACAAATATAGAGGGAGAAAGCGTTAATATGTAGTATCAATTACTATATGTCGGCTTTTCACCATAAAAGTGGCAAAACTAAGGCTTGTGTTAAAGATTGCATAGTATGGAGGATATTCCAAATTTTTTTTTATATTGATGACAATATCTGGTGCAACTCCTGTGCACATGTAGTTATTATCTATGAGATACTCCGAGGCAAATGGAAAGCACTTGCTCACAACTAAGACATCCTTGAAGAATAAATTTAGATAATGAGTTCTGGGTACTTCGCTAACTTTGTACATGTTTTTTTATTCATGTAGGTTGCTTTGCAGCTAAATGATACTCAGCCATCTCTAGTAATTGCAGAGCTCATGAGAGTGCTTGTTGATGAAGAGAATTTGGTTTGGAGTAAAGCATTGGACATTGTTTGCAAGGTTTTCTCTTTCACAACTCACACGGTGTCACGTGATAATCTGGAGAAAGTCCCTGTTGATCTACTGGGCAGTCTTCTTCCTCGCCATTTACAAGTGTGTTATATTAGATGCTTTTCAATGCAATTTTTCTAGAATAATATAGTTTCATCATTTTGGTGGTTCCTTTTCCAAATATTTGGTCCATGATATGTAACTGTTTATGAAGGTATATTAGATAATAGCAGGTTCAATAAAGTATTCTTGCTCTAGTTCAGTTCAATTCTGCAGTAACTTATTGAGAATTCAGAAACAAGGTTGGATAATAGATGTTCTCAATTACCTTGAGCCACCTTTGGCAGACAAGGCCTAACTGCAGGACAACAGGACTGATTTGTGAATCAGTTACGATTTTTACCATTAATTTCTGTTTAGAAAATCCCTTTAACAATTTGCAAGATTTTAATACATGAAACTGTTATCCATCTTGGAATTTATAAAAAAAATTTGTTCTTTCATATTATCATTTTTCAGATTATATACGACATAAACTTCAAATTCATTGATGATTTGAAGAAGAAAATCGGTTCAGACTATGATCGACTTTCTAGGATGTCAATTGTTGAGGATGGTGCTGTTAAGGTATGAAAAACTACTTTTCTTTGTTGGCAAACAGAATCCAAATGGCTTTTCTTCTTCTTCTTTGTTTATCAGGGTCATGATGTGTAAATTTAATTTTAATGCCTTACAAATGTTTCATTTCTCGCAATAAACCTATTATCTTCTTCAAGGGTTTTTCTAAATGCTTGTTGATCTTTTATTTTGGCTCTCATTTCTGCATTAAATATTGCCCTTATGAAATTAAACTGTTATGGACTGTATATTTTCCAAGTTTGGTCTGGCTTTATACTTTCTTGCAAGCAAATGGAATTACATATTGATTATGGGAGTATCAATTATTAATTTGTACCCTTAACATGACTAAACATTACCCTGCATCTCCCATTTAAAGGGAAAAAAAAACCCTTTTGGCTTCACATGTAACCTAAGTCTTGCAATCATTTCCTTCAATATCCAAATTATGAAATGTTTCTACCGGAGTCATGCATTTGTATGATCTGGATAGGATTTGTGTTTGAAAATTATTATCTATTTCCTCTCTCCCTTTTCTCATCATTCTCTCTCCCATCATAGATATTCTATTACTTTTGCAACTGGATATATTCAATCTTTTGCATTTTATTTGCAAAAGGAAACATTTCAACTTTGAGTTGTCTGAACAGTTATTAATTTTTGTAACCTTTCTGTGCACTATATGAAATATAACCAACATGAAAGTGGTGGATTTTGTACCTGCTGTATGACAGAGCATTCGAATGGCAAACCTATCAATTGTTTGTGCACATACTGTGAATGGTGTTTCCAGAGTACATTGGGAGTTGTTAAAAACAAGAATATTCAAGGTACCTTTGAGCTTTCATTTTTACTTCTATTTATGATAATTTATGGCAAACGTGTCTCTTCCCCAAGTACATTTTAAACTTCCTAGCATTTCTTTGCAGGACTTCTATGAGCTATGGCCTCAAAAGTTCCACTACAAGACAAATGGAGTGACCCAGGTTGAAATAAATTATACTACAACATATTTTCTTCTCACAATTTCTATTGCACGTGATATGGTGTACCATATCAAGCCGCAGTGTGCTTGTCAACTTTGTTTATGGAATCAAGGCCAGTAATGAACCAAAACTGTTTATTTCTGATTATATGCCTTACAAATATGCTTAGAACAGCTGCTCTTAGTCTGATTTCATAAACAAGTCCGAAGTAAAAGGAAGTTGTCACAATCTTATTTGTAATTCAAACCAGCCAGTTCTGGAAGCTTTCTCAGGTACAGCACTGCCCCACTTGCCCTGTGTGGCTCCGACTTGATTTTAGTTATATGACCTGCGGTTATATGCCTCCTATATTGAGATAGTACTTCTTGTTCTCATTCTCCAGCCTTGCCATTGCTGTTAGTGGACCTGATATGGGACAATTTCGCTATGATACGACTTGACAAATTATACTAATTGCAGCTGACTTTACTCATTTTCTTTTGTTGAGTTATTGGTTCATTTCTCCTTTGCCTCTCAACTTGAGAACGGAAAGAAGCACTTCTGGCCTCTTGGAATTGTGAAGTTTCTCTTTGGTTGCAGCATTTGCAGTTTCAACACTATTTAAGGCAACACTAACCTGATAAAATTTGCCCCCACTCATATTAAGTTCGAACTCCATCCCTGAACTTTCTTAATGTGGAAGATAAAATTGTCAACAGCCCCCAATAGACTCTGATCATTGTCTTTTTAGGTTCAACATTTGCAAATTTTTGCTATCAGACATAATTGGTGTCGTCAGCAACTCTAAGGTCTTTTGATCCATTATTTTGTTGTCGCAGCGTCGTTGGATTGTAGTAAGCAACCCCAACTTGTGTTCTCTTATCTCAAAATGGCTCGGAACCGAAGCTTGGATACGTGAGGTGGATTTATTAGCAGGCCTGCGAGAACATGCAGCAGATGCTGAACTATACCGAGAATGGAAGACGGTAAGTCTTGTTAGTATAATGCGTTTTCTTCGGAAACAATTGTAAGGTTAAACTGGTAAAGTTAGGTTTTCTTGTCATTTTACCCTGTAGGTCAGGATGGTTAACAAAATGAGGCTTGCAGAATATATTGAAGCAATGAGTGGGATTAAGGTTTGTTTTGTCCCCTTGTTACTTCTTCAGTGTATGTCTTGGAATTATCTTACATAAGCAGCACATTCGTTCTTACAGGTCAATGTCAATGCAATGTTTGATGTTCAGATAAAGCGAATTCATGAGTACAAAAGACAGTTTCTCAATATACTTGGGATCATCCACCGATACGACTGTATCAAGGTGAATGGGAAATTCTATATTAGAAGAGTTTATTGTGTGTGAAGAAGAGCCATCTGCCGTACTTTCAACTAGACTTGTCTAAGTGAAATTATTTAATATTCTTCCATGGTTTCTTTTGTTGTTATTACTTATAGCTGGGTCTTCTCAGCAGGATGATATGAGCTATATTAATTATTGTTACTAAAATGGTACTCCATGCCAATTATTTTTACATTGGACAGTTAACATTCTGATTCTGAGCACCATGCTTTCCAAATTATGTAACATATGTCTGTTTCCTTGAAACAAATATATGTTGCTCTTATTATTCTCATGTTGCAGAATATGGAAAAGAATGATAGGAGAAAAATTGTCCCTCGTGTCTGCATAATTGGAGGAAAAGCTGCTCCTGGTTATGAAACTGCAAAAAAAGTTATCAAACTTTGCCATGCTGTAGCCAGCAAAATTAACAATGACCCTGAGGTTGGAGATCTTTTAAAGCTGGTAAGAGTACTGCCTGTCCACATATTCATTGAGTTCAATTTTGCTTTTCTAACAGTGACTATTGGGAGTTACATCACTAGCATAGGGTTTGCACTTGGTATTGCTAGGCCTAATCAAACAATAATCAGTTTGGGCATTGAATTTCAATATAGAACCAATAGGCAATTCCCATGTTCTCCATCCTTTGTCTTCATTCATGTTTTATTTCATTGCAGGTCTTTATCCCTGATTACAATGTTTCTGTTGCTGAGTTGGTGATACCAGGGGCTGATCTTTCACAACACATAAGGTTTGTATCGTGTTACACAGGATTTCACAGTTGGACAAAAATCCACTTGAATGTGTCTCCTTCCAACAAAACAGTGAATAACTGATATGCTTCAAGCTAAATGAACTGAGAATCTGCAGGTTGTGAAATCATGAAGATTTTTTACCATGTACATTCCTGGAGCTTAAGACATAATTTATTGTTTACGATAGATGTTATGCATATGGAGTTGTGAAAAAATTTGCTGCAAGTTTCCTTCCGCTATCAAAGTAATTGTCTACAATTATGTTGGTCAGTGTATAGACAACTATACTTTGGATGGCTTTTAGCAGTTGAAATCAACTTCCTTCTTCTTCAATGAAATTTAGTGCTAGTGATTCTATTATATGTCAAAAGAGAGGGGGCCATGATCTCATAGTTTCTAGAACAAAACACAGCATCCAGGTTTTTCAGTCCAGTTTGACTTTTCATATATGTTTACACACTAGCTTGCTTAATGTTGTGTCCTATGATTCTTGTGCAGCACAGCAGGTCATGAGGCATCAGGAACTGGTATTATGAAATTTTTGATGAATGGATGTTTACTTCTAGCTACAGCAGATGGCTCAACTGTTGAAATAATGGAAGAATTAGGGGCAGAGAACATGGTAAGTCATGTGGTTTTCAAGGATAGTGTCAGGTAGAACTCATGGCCAATCTCCTGTGCTGCTCTCATATATGGGCTAGTCACTAAATTGTTTACAGAAATAGGATGACTGGGGGAATTAATTAACAAAATTGTGCTGCTGGAAATTCCCTATTTTGACTTGGTTAAGCGTACTATTGTGGGGGTTCTCCATGTTGGTGAGTTTGAGTGGACTTCTAGAAGGTGGTCATGATTTTTGTCATCGGAATATCAATACTGATCAAGCTTTTAACTGCCTTCATGATTTATTGATGCATATTCTAGCAATATTTCAGAATTGCTTTCTGACACTACAATTTCTTCTAGTTCTTGTTTGGTGCAAAACTACATGAAGTTCCAGTTTTGCGTGAGAAAGGTCAAAACCTTAAAGTGCCTCTTCAATTTGCTCGTGTCGTAAGGTATGGAGATGAACATGGGAGAAATATAACCTAATGCTCAATTGAAATGTTATCTGTTAACTAAATTTCATTTTATTTTCGAAGTAAGATTATATATTCTGATGGACCTCTTTCTCATATCAAGAAAGTATATATTGTTTCGCTCTTTTTCTTGATCTGCGAACTATTTTGATGAGCCAAATTGAAGTCCTAGTTTCAATCTTTGTTTGAGAAAGGGTAAAAATTGAAACCATGAGGACGTGTTAGTGTGTATTGCTTACAGAAATACTCTATATTTGAATTGTTTGATGGCGCACCAAGTACAAGAGTGTTGCAAATACAAAAAAAGAAACATTTCTTGAATGCGATGATTGGTGTTGTCTACTATGCTATAAACTGCAGGATGGTTCGAGATGGGTACTTTGGTTTCCAAGAGCATTTCAAGTCACTATGTGACTCAGTGGAGGGTGGGAATGACTTCTACCTCGCGGGCTATGATTTTGAGAGTTATCTAGAGGCACAGGTGCTTATTACAGTTGTTGGTTGTGGGATGTTGTTGACAAGTAGAGAGATATTTGACAGTGTGCATTAAATGCAGGCTGCAGCGGATAAAGCATTTGTTGATGAAGAGAAATGGTGTCGGATGAGCATCCTCAGTACTGCTGGATCTGCGAGATTCAGCAGTGATAGAACAATGGAAGAATATGCAGAGAAGACTTGGGGAATCAAGCCCTGCAGATGCCCTTTCTGATACACATTCACAACATTATTATTATTAACTTCTAATAATAATGGGGAATATCATAGCCCAATGCAATGCAAGGCAATGATATGAGATATCTATCTTATATGAGTCGTCAGTTCTCATTATGATTTCTTTTCCATATTGAACAATAAACAGTTTATCAGTTGATGAAAATAAATGATACAGTTTACTTTTCATTCCTTAAATATCCTTTTTTATATATAAAATAAAACCAATACAATATGAATGTATTACTGACTTAATTCGTCAGAGTCAAGGGAAGGGATTCAACTCAAGTACTAAGAAATGATATGAACAGATATTCAGTTCTTATTCAACTTCCGCTAGAGAAACAAAAACCACTTTTATCATCTCCGATCGTATTCTATTCTTAATATATGATCTCCACCTCCTGACTCAGCTTCAGAACCAAAGAAATGGGGTCGCTTGTTTACTTGTTACTTCTAGTTCCCGCCATTTCATGCTCTCCATTGAGCTTCGCATCTCACTCTCACCATCAATGGCCCGATCGCCTGCAATTGATCAGACAAGTGCAGGAGTCCAAGCTTAAAGTCTCTCAATTAGGTATACATCTTCAGTTTCCCCTAAATTAACCAACTAATGCTTCGATTATCATCAGTAACCTTTAGAAAGACTTGGAGTAGAATCACTAGTGGATCTTAATGTGCAGAATCAGTTCTCGAAGAGATCGCCAAGAATTTGACTTCGAGAAATCACCATCTCGTGGAGGTTGATAAACGGATTGAGGAGATGGACGCAAGAATAAAGGACCTCCGGTTTTCTTTCTCAAACTTTAAGGTTCTTTGGCTTCATTGAGTTTACTTTATTGTCTTTTTTATCCATCAGATTTCAGATTTCTATTATCTGTAATGTGAATGTTATCCTTCCATACGGTATTTGCGTGTTAACTTCAAACATTTTAACAGGCCGAGCTGTTGCCTGCTGGAGAAAAGATTCGTGAACTTGAGGACGAGGTTTGCTTTGCTGTGCTTACGCCCTAATTTCATGTTCTTTCTATTGTTGCCGTCTGACTAAGATCTTGTTAAGTAAGCGACAAGGTAGATTTTACTTCCTTTGTTGCTTGATATGACTGATTGGAGCAGTAGCTTCACAATATATAGGTACGAGATTTGTGGGCTGTTCTGAGAAAGAACAACTTTGAGCTGCATGTCTTGGAATCTAAAGCAATGGAAGCTGAGGAGAAATTAGAGATGGAAACTTCCCGGGTTGAGCAGGTTAATAACTTACCATTTTTCTTTTCTTATAAATGTTTGTAGATAGTGACAGAGGCCTGTCTAGTTGGTTATATTAAATCTTTTCGGTGGACGATCTTTGAAGATTTCTGTTATGGTAAGTGGATGGTCTGTTTTTCATGAACTTTATTATCAGCCAATTGCTACTTCATTCTTATCTTTCCCACATTTAGACGATTAAAAAATATCTTAGCATTGTCTGATGGCCATTTCAATACCCTATTTTCAAGTTGGCTTTGTGAATTCCATAGATCCCACGAAACTGAAAAGAGAGTAGATGGGACCTTAAGAAATGATGGTGTAGTAGGCCCTTCTACAATCTGAAAGAATGAATTATATTTCATGCAAAAAGTGGTTTCTATTTTTTCTTTCCTTAAATCTTTCATGTACTATGTGCTTAAGCTAGTATCAAATTTTTCATTGAGGAAGATGCATTACCTAATGAAATTCTATTTTGCTGCTTCCAGATGGCTGACATTGTCACAGAACAGTGGATCCAAATTCGACAGTTTGAACAAGCTCTGCAACTCAAAGTACTATTATACAAAGCAATAAATGTCTTACAGTTGGTAGAACTAACTGTTGCTGACTCTTTTTTTATTGCTGGTCAAATGAGCTTCTAATATTGAAAACCTTTTTCAATAGCTGCATGTATTGAAGGACCTAAGGCAAGCCAAGCGCCTAAAATGCACATTTTTGAAGGTGATATAGAGATACTCTGCTCTATTTTGATCAAATCTTTTTAGCATGGTAATTTTTTTTCATGATTCTTCTCTATGCACTGGGGTAAATAGCAATGCAAGTTTAAAACTAATACATATTGTTCTATCTGAATGTAATGTTTTAGTGTATTTTACAGATTATGACTGATCTTTATGGAAAACATATTCGGAAGGCGATTGACCTGTTGGATTCACTTCTGTCAGAGAAAGGATCGTCCAACCTAACCCAATTTCAAAATAAGGTGAACAGATTCTGTCAAGCAGTAAAAGTGTTCCACCATAAGGTTTGTGAACATTTTCTTATGGAAAAAGATATGGAGTCATTATTTGGAGAGCTCTCGTGGATATAGTAGTCAATATTGTCTTAATTATCCCCGCACACTTTAAATTGTTTTTGTGTGCAAGGAGATTTTAAATAATATTAGCCATGATGGTTATATAAATCACCAAAATGATGGTCATGTAGCTAACTAATTTTCTTATTATGTACAATTTTAGTTGGACTGGTTCTTGAGCACGTGCTATGCATATTGATGCTTTTTCCCATAAAGCCCCATATTTTAGGCATGTATATGGATCATTGTATAGTGTTGTTCAATTTGAGGGTTTATCATCTTCAATGCAGTTGCAAGGTATTGTCAAACAAGAAATGGAAAGTCACAGAGTCACTGCATCTCTTGCCAATAAAGAAGCTGTGTTTTTTGTGGTATGTCCACCTCTTTCTCTGCTATTTAATCTTCCACCTGATTTTCCGTGATAAAATTTTAAATTTCAGGCTTCTGCTTTGATCATCTTTCCAGTACTGAGTGTTTGGACATTGCTCTCATCACGATTGAGATAGTAAAGAACAATTTTTTTTTCTCGAAGAAGGTGATATCCTATTTCCTTTTGTCTTAAATGTGATTACCATGATGCATCTGGGGGAAAAAGTTGTGTAAAATTGCAGCATCGTCTTTGTGCCGGATAGATAAATAGTGGCAGTCGAGTTCCATGTGGAAATACTCTAACCTCCCCGTGCAGCTACTCGAGATCCAAATCAATCATGGTGTACTGATGTCT
>JANIMX020000059.1:1450292-1462568 GCA_024582655.2 Erythroxylum kunthianum
CAAGAAAATGGGTTGGCTCATGCTGTTGCTAAGGCCTCCCATTTTCATGCTAGTCCTAGTTATTGGCAAGATGTTCCTAGTCTAGTTAGTGATTCTTGGCTAAATGATGTAATGGCCTCTTATTAATGAAGATCAATTTTCCTTAAAAAAAGGTGATAAAAGAAGGCCTTTGGCATATCTCCCAACTTCCTCTTTTTCTTCAGAACTGGCAACCTGGAATGGAATTAAAGAAAATTAGATTAAAAAATATTCATTTATGGGTGAATATACATAATATTCCCTTGGAATATTGGACAACTAAGGTTCTAAGTATGCTAGGAAGCTATTTGGGAAAACCAATTTGTATGGATGAAATCACTACATTAAGGAAACATGTAGGCTTTGCTAGATTATGTGTGAGTATGGACATTTCTAAGGAAATGAAAGACAACATTCATATACTAAGGCTGGCAGATGGGAATTCTCCTAGAGAAGAGAAAGTGATGGTTACTTATCAATGGAAACCTTCCCTAAAAGCTCAAAGAAAAGGATGGAAACCAATGGGGAAAGTTTTCATAAGAGGATACTATTGAGAGTCGATGAGATTGGAGGATGCTAATACAATAGTGATCAAAGTGTCGATGGAAACAAAAAATATGACAGGGAATCCAGAGGACAAGGGGAGCTTAGATAATGTTGACAGAACACTGATTAATAAAAATGAGAGTGAACAAATTGATGACATCTCAGACCCAATTCAACCATTGGAAGATAACCAACAAATGTTGATGGAAGCAGGAAATTTGATAGGGAATTAGAAGGATAATGACGGAATGACTAAGGTGAATAGTTCTTGTAATAATGAGAATGGAAGTATGCAGAATAAAGAAATTCAAGCTAGTTTACATCAAAATGAAGATCATCAACAAGTAGATTATTATTGCTCCTACACCAGCATAATATAGTCCACTACAACCACCATATATTCATAGATCAACCTATGCTCCAACCTATTTGAAATAAAACAAAACCTCTTACAACTATCTACATTCTGCAAGGAGGAAAAAAATGATGCAGGTACTTATCTTGGGAGCCTCATTATACATCATATGAAAGGAGAGAAATACCAGGAAGTTTAGGAATGGAAATACACAACCTGTGGAGTTGCTAGCTAGAATTTCCATAATCATACGAGAGGTATGTTAAGGAATCCTACATCAAATGACAATGGCTAATGTTTGATCTACTTCCTAACTAACAATAGCTCCTATGGCACCCTGATGTAACACTGTAATTTGTGCTACCGTTCCTTGTATTTATGCAACTTCTTTTCTTGTATTTTGCCTTGCTCAAGGAACTTTCTGTCCCTGTTGTAAAACTGAGTTCCAGGTTGACACCTTTGTAATTCTTTCATCCATTTAATACAATTGCATTAAAAAAAGAATGTATGATAATTATTATAAAATTAGTTGGAATATGTGATGATTTAAAAAAATAAAAAATAAATGAAAAACAGGGAAACTAATGTCATTAACGTCAAAGATACACTGCCGAAGTCCAAATTTCTTCAAATTTTGTTCTTGTTTAGGGTACAAGCAAGACCAAGATGGCCATGAGATCTATATTTAAGCTTAGAGTAGCTTTGGGCCCAACATATATGGCTCTTTAGGTGGGACTCATTTCACTAGAGCCTACATAGCATTTTGCTTTTACGGGAATGAAATAATTCTTTTGATGACATAAGAATTGTGGAACCGTAGCTTCAATTACTTAAACACAAGGATGAACCAACAAATTTTATGTTATAGGGATAAAATTTATATAGCCGATTTATTTAAGTGGAGGCATTTGCTTAGGGGAACCGGGAATTTTTTGACAATAACTTTATCAACTCATGGACGAACTCATGAATTTCTTGACATGTAAGTGGGGACATTTGCTCCCGGAGTTATGAGTGCAGGTCCATCACTTCTAAACCATGAATTATGTTTTAGTCTAGGTAGCCATTAAGCAAATGTGCAAAGATCTCTGCACTCTAGACTATTAAGTTACGAATAATTATGTGTATTCAATAGTTTATTGAATAAGTATTATTAAAAAGTTAAAAGGAGGATAACTCTATAAGCTGTGGCATGAATCGGATTTCATGGAATCACTTGCAAATTACCAAAAGGGATTAGCTAGGTACATTCTGCACCCCATAATAGCAACATGTGAATCTCATCTACGCTTGCCAATAAGTTCTTTTGATTACTCTTATTTGCCTTTCATAAACCTAAGCCTTCATAGCTCAGTTGTTTCGAATTAATTAGATGACTTTTCTATGATGCTTCTAAAGATGAACTTGTAAATGGACATAAAGACTCCATAAAGTTAATAATGACTAGACTCCACTAAGAACTGAACATAGAATCTCACTTAATCCATCACTAAAACTCTTTTTTACCTTTTTGTTCGTTGATTACACGATGGTAAATACCAATATCGCCTTATAAGGTGAATAAGTTAAACAAAAAAGAATGTACCAAGGTAACAGGAAACAGACTGGTTCTTTTATGTTGTATACTCTATATGCATATCAATATTGACTCCTAATTTCCAATTTGTTAACAGGGAAAGAAAAGAAATTGCAAATTCTTTTCTCACTTCAATCATTTTCTTTGCTTTGCCAATGCGTTCTTCCTAAGGTGAACTCCAAACTTGGAATGTCAAGTTCCTGGTTGGATCCTTTTCTTTTTGATTCTGAAATCTCCCTTCCCTACATGTATCCATTACTTCAATTAAATTCATCCCATCAAACTAAGCGAAAACATACTTCCAGAGTTATTTTTTGCCAAAACAAAGTCGAACTTTTGCTAGAAATTCCAATTGTTCGACTGCAGAGATATTGCATTGACATACAGAAAGTTTGTGAAGTATAATGAGTACCTGGACTATTCATTTGCAAATTCAAACTGCCATGCACGAATTAGCAGACAGATACCATGATATTCTGGGGTAGATTAGCAAAAAGATGGCATCAGAACGATGATATTTTAGTCCCTCACCTCTAATTGGTTGTCAGACAATTCTTGTTCAGATGATATCATCTCTAATCTAAGCCTGTCCACATAGCTTGAGCATGGTTGTTGCCGATCGCCCCTGTCATTACAGTTCCATCTACATCTCTTATAAATGGCTCTTGGTTGATAGAAATAACAAATTAAAACATAAATGTCATATGAAGCTGACGTATATGCCTCATGATGCTGTACTAGTTCACCTGATAATGCCAAGGGAAAAGCTACATCTCATTATTTCATAGCCAGGAATTGGAACATGTATCCGAGAAAAGGTAATTAGTCCCATAAACAATAGATGCAGAGGCAACTAACTGATAAAGAGTATTTAATTGTTGTCCCCAAGACGACTATAATTATTTTACACTTCACGACGAATGATAAAAAATTAGCTGGCACCTTCCTCTTCTTTTAGATTATGGCTCCATTACTTGGACGTATTTGTTGGACACGTATGAAGAATACCCAATAACTTGTGATCATAAAGTTATGTACCATAACTAATGGATATTTAAAGTTGCTCACTATTATTATTCCACCAAAAGTGTCTGCCAAGGGTTTTTCTTTAGAGTATAATAAGAGGTTACATTTTCTTATCAGATCATAGTTATGCAGGACACCGAGTCCATGATCATCTAGCAAACAAAAAGTTATAAATAAAAAAGACCTTGCTAAATTCCAAAAGCTATAATATCCAATTGAAAGCACTGACTGTAAAAACTACATATCATATTTTTATCTTTCATCTTACTTTAATTTTTAATTGAAGTCCATATATCATTTAACATACAAGACATCCTTAAAAAATTAATTATATAAGAGAATTATATCTACATCTTAATTTGAATCATATGATTTTATCTTCATTCCTTTAATAATAAAAAGGCTTCAATTGAAAATTATAAAATAGAAAAATATAATAATAAAAGCACAAAAAGAATTATCTTCTTGTTGAATTTCTATGAAATTATTAATTTAAAGGAATTGATTCATTCCTTTTGGAAAATATTGAGAATGGATAAAACAGTTAAGGTAAAAGAAAGATAATGAGGAGTGAAATTTTGATTAAGAGTAGTTATTATTTCTTGATCATTAATCATTTAATTAATGGCTTTATATTTAACTTTGCTTTTGGTAAATTTGTAAGCATAAACACACAGAGGGATATATATTAATTTTGTAATTAATTACTTATCTCTTCCATTCATCAGACTTGAATCCTAACAAGGAAGCATTCTTACCATTTTGTTACTAGTCTAAATCTCTAATACTTTACTATTAGAGATTTTGATTATTATTAGAACCATTAGAAGTCTAACACGATGTTAGGGGGTTGAGAATAATTATCATCTATTAACCCTTAGGTTCTAGAAAAATATATGACATAAATTAGATGTGATAACGTATTTATTATGAACATAATCCATCACCTAAATCGAACTTCTATTTTATTGGATTAAGCCAAGAAATTAACGCACGAAAGTATCACAACCATAATTTCATCAATTAAAAAAAAGCGTGAATATACCATTTATTAAGCTCCCAAATTTCATTATGACACTTAAAACTCAAATTCAAGCCGTTTAAGAGTTGTTTGATTGAACTGATAGCTGATTAATAACTGATAATTAATAATTGATTATAAAAAATTACCTTTAATAACTTATTAAATCAGAAGTTATTTAGGGCTTAATAAATTATTTACCAAACAATTGTCAGTTAAATCAGATCAGCTTCTCTCAAACACCGAAACAAATGGGCTCTAAGTAAAACTAAACAAGAGACTTGCATGCTACCTAAAGTAAATTCATTCACGTACGAAGTTGAAGGTTATTTGTTCACCTTTCTAGCAAAAACAAAAACAAAAAATACATTTGTACATGTACAGATACTCTACCAACTTTAACCACGTAGCAATAGGTATACCAAGTTGGAAACAGCTATTTATAATAAAATTGTGTAATTGTTACAATGCGCATGATGCATGCATGTACTCCGTTTTATTTCTTATTCTCATTATATGCATATGCTGTCCTTTTCCATTTTTTCTTACTTTCATGTTCAAGCTTTTCATTAATACTAAAGAAAAAAAATAAAAAAGAACTAATGAAAGCAACTTGGTACGACGTGCTACTAAGTTTCCTCCGTCATTGTAAAATTCTAGGAGATACGTACTCAAGCTACAGTTAGCAAGGATCTCATCTTTATGAAGTAGCAAGACTAAGCTTCAGATACGCAAAAGCATACTCTTGTAAAAGCAAGATGACCAGAAATTCGTACGGTAACCACTGAGTAGAAAAGAGCTGAACTAATAGACTATAAACAAACATGTAATGGAGTTAAAGATCTCAACTACTAACAGTATGGAATTAGGTTCTGGCGTTCTGAAGACACTACTAATTAATATCATCACCTAGAAGACAGATATTGTTAGGACTTGGATTTGAGAGAACAAGGACAAAAAAAAGTAGCTTAAACCTGTGTGTTCCGGTCTTGATTTACTTTAATAAATTTACACTTGTTTTGTCCAATACCATGTTCATGTGCATATACTCTGAAAGAAAGCAGACGCAAAGAAAGAAAGAAAAAAGGTGGACGAGAAGAAAAGCTAAGCAAAAAGTAACTAAAAGCTGCGACATATATATATATATATATATATATATGTTTAAAGTCATTCTTGCTTAGAATCATGAAACATGACAATGAATGCCCTTATGCACATATAAAAAGGTGAAGTCAAATTGGAGACAACTTAAAGCGCGCACAACAGTCAATAATGAACGTCTGCGATTCAGCGTAAATGAGGAGCTAGAGAGGGAATACCTTGAAGAGTTACTCCAGAGAGAAGTGCGATCAATGTAGCCGTTGGAAGCTCCTCCGTGTTTCAGTAAATTATAGGCATTTTTATCAGAGGGAGTTGCCACAGAAAAGATATCATCGTCTCCAGATCCATCTGTTGGATATTCCAAATAGTCAGATCATATGATGTTAGAGATATATAGATATAGATTTTAATTTAAACCTTCCCTAAGCAAGCAAGAGTTGCTTATAGTGTAGTCAGCTAGGTTATGTGTCAGATTTATGGTAACACTAACAGGATCGTAGAATCTTGAAAATTCAAAGTCTGTATCTGGAAATTGGGGGAAAATATAAAAAAGCAAGTTACCTGAGGAAGCTGCATGCTTGTCAGTGCTCTTAACAGTTCTATACATCTGTAAGGCAAAAGGAGACAAAGAAAATGAATAGACAATTAACGAGAAGACCTAGACTTAATAAAAAGGAAAAGACCTTCCATTGAAAAATGGAATCACCAAAAATAACATGTCCTGGAAAGATAAGACTAAGACTAATCTACCGACTAAAGAACCCCAGTCAAAAAGCCAAATATTTGTTTTAATAACCACGAGGTTGATGTTTGGTGAGGTCAGTAATTGCATGAATTATTGAGAAATGATGGCTACTTTTATCTCTCTCTCTCTCTCTCTCTCTATCAAAAAGTAGAAATTGTCCTGTACTCAGAACTAGCAGACGTAACTGTTCATTCATTCACTGCACCTCATCGGTTCTCGTGCCAGTAAGATAGCCAAAGTCTTCACCGTATCACAGGCGAGAGAAATATATTCACTAAAGACTGAAATACGGAGCTTATATGGAACATAATTGAGCAAAGAAAATCCGGAGTTTTTGGCTAGCCAGACCTGTAAGTGGCTTTTGACATGCGCTAGTGTTAGATCTTTGACATCCATGAGCTCTAGAACTGACTTTGGAGTAGCTCCTGAAACCGCAAATAAGCCAAATATCCATCAGAGATTAAAGAAAGAAAGAATGAATAAGGGTATAATCATATAATGATTTTTAAGCATAAAAGAAGCACGAAAATAGTTTGATAATCACTTTAAAGAAGGAGAATATAAGGATGTACTTTCATGGCCACCAAGGAGCTCCACGGCGTGAACGAAGCGAGCATGAAGAGAGCTAGTCCAACGCATCCTTGGGGCTCTCATGTTCCTCCTTGTTTGTAGCTTTGGCATAAGTATTCCTGATCTAATCATTCCTATCTCCGCGCTGCCCAAACCATGGCCAAATTGGTGTTGCTGATCATGATACTGAGATGATCTTAGTGTCTCCATTGATATACCATTGAACCTCAGTGAAGGGTTCCCCGTTTTGTTATCAATGGAAGAACGATCTGGAGCATATGTACTGGAAGACGATGGATATGGCATATGGTTGAAGCAAAATCTAGGATCCATTTGCTCTCTGCAATTGCTCCAATTACTATAAACTGGAATTCCCTTTATGGGGTTCAACCCTGGGGGGTCAAGAACTGTAATCCCGTGATTTATGTGATGACTTGCTCGGCCACTTTTGGAATATTTAGAAAGAATCAGTCTTTGCCTTGAAAGATCCTCTTCGCCGACACGAAAACTGAAGTTTCTTCTCCAAGTACTCTCTGCCTCAAAGGCAGTGTTACTTGTGGGATTTGCAAGAGAAAGTTCAGTGTCTGCTTGAGACCCTACCCTTAAAGAACTGTCACTGTGCGATTTCAGGCCATCATAGTGGTCTCTACGCCAAATGTCGAGGGTTGAAAATGAATCACCATCATTATTTACCCCGGTGCAAACTGAAGAAGGAGCACTATTTGGAACGCTTATGTGCAGCGAAAGGTCAGGAATCTGATTCAAAGATTGTCCATCGAAAATCCTTTTCTGGGACATTTTTATTCTTCCAGAATGGTTCGAGTACAGCTCCCTAGCTTCCTAGCCACTAAAAATTGTTCAATAAAAGCGTATCCAAATTCCAAGGTGAAGAACTTAAATATGTAAGTGCGATTTTTTGAGCAAGTCTTTGCTCTTCTCGTACGGAAATTAAATTAGAAGATTAGAAGAGTGGATAGCGAGGAGAAATGGATGTATCTTTTTGTAAATTTTCAGATAACCCATAAACTGAAAGGAAAGACTAAACAGAAAAGAGAAAGGAAGCAAACAAAAGAGAGAATAATAGTCTGGTGTAAAGCGAGCTTCTCATCAACTTGTAAGAGAAAGACTTTCTCAGCTCTTTCTACCGTTCAAGTAAGGAAAAGACATTCTGGTAGTTATATATATGTATAGAGAAAGAGAGAGGACAGACTGGGAAAGCTGTATGAAATGTGATGCTGCAGCAAGAACAGAAAATTTTTCTGAAATGATTTGGAGTGGAGAGAACTGAGAAGAGAGAGACATGGAGTTCTAGGTTGCCTACCATGCCTCGAGAGAGAGTATATAAAAGAAAATGACACTTCAACGAAGCCTCTGCCTCCCAGTCCCAGTCCCAGCCCCAGCTCCTTCTCAACTCTCCTTTTTTCTTCCAAGTCAATACACGCTAATCCCTACTGTAAAGCTCGGGTAACCTCTTCCACTAGGTTTTGTTGAAACTTTGGAAGTATATTTCTACTTGTATGTCACTGAAAAACTAAAATTGAAATTCCTTATCTCATTTTTCATATTAGTTCAGACTCCGTTTAATAATTTGGTTAGATCATCATTTCATCAACATTTAATTTGTGATACTTGAATTACTTATATTTTATCGTTATTTTTTTTAATTACGAAAAAAATAAAATAATTTTCACAAAAATTTAGAATCTTTTTAAATTACTTAAATTATAAAAGAGATTCATGTCTTTTAAATAATTTAAACAATTTTTAATTCTTAAAATATACGAAATTATAAAATTGAACTATTTATTTTCATTAAATAATTATAAATTGAATAAAATTTCAAATATCACAACTGCAATTCCAAGTGCATAAAATTGGAAATACAATTAAATTAACCAAATCAACAATGTAAAATGGCATTCCTTTAGAATGGTAACTACGACCTTATCTTCTACATGTGGAAGAGCTTTTAGTCACTAAGCTATTATCCCTTTTCATGAAATTAAGCGTTATATATTCCCTAGTATTATATATCATTAGGAGAGAATTAACATCTTATCTTATTCTTTTCCACTCATTATTATTAGGCTAATTACATTAAATACTTTTTTATAATGCATTTTAGTTATAATCTAAAAGGTAAATTACTGTAAGTTTGTGCTAAATACAAAAAGTTTAGAAAATTAGTAGAACTTTGGTTTTTATACTTTTACGACCTTTGTTTTTATACTAATATTGAGCCTTTTGTCGGTCTTAATTAGCCAATAACTCAGTATAACAAAATGATTTGTGTATAAAGACACATGTTGTTTTGATGTCTATGTTTATAAGCATATGATAACAATTATCATTTTTGTTATTATTTTAAGCTTCCCAAATCATAAACTTAATTGATGAAACAGAATTTAAACTCTATAAAAGAAATAAAAAAGTAAAGATTAATCAACCATAAGTTTTAATTTCGCAAGATAAAGATTGAGAATTGAATTAATATCAAAGATAAGAACTAAAATTTAGATTGTGCTAGAATTCTTTATTACATAAGAAGCAGTGATAAGTTAAATATGTTATCTTATTTTAGATATGTTATCGTAATTATTTAGGACTTATAAATTTTTTTAGTTTAAATTTATTATCAACTAGTCTCTTTTACGTGAGTTTTTCTCCTTAAATTTACATTGTCATTCTTGGAAACTTGCAATAAGCTTATTAGATTATTATTTCTTGATTTAAAGTGTTGGTTTGTGAAGTTAGAAGCAAATTCACTACCTCATCCTCTTGAATTGCATTGGCAGTATGTTCAATAATCCTAGATCAGGGGAGAATTAAATTTATATGAAAAGTTGCCTCATTTTCAACTTGAATGCTAATTATAGACCAATTTGTATTATGTAAAAACTACCTAACTCAAATATTAAAAGTTATAAATTGTTAAAATTTGAGTGTACACCTCTTAAATCTCATACTAATCAATTCTACTTAACTGCTAAAGTCAACGTACATATGTAGAAATAACAACAATAATAATAACAATAACACCCAACATAAATCTTGTTGATACGCAGAATCTGGAAAGGTCTAGTAGTACGCAGCCTTATCTCTAACTAGTAAAGAGACTATTTCCAAATGACTCACATAAAAAAAAAGAGAGAGAAGAAGAAGAAGAAAAATAAACAACAACAACAACAACAACAATAACAATAACAATAATAATAATATCTACAAAATCGAGATAAGTCAAGTTTAGGCTAACTATATCTAAGAGGTAAGTATTACCTATCTACAAGTTTAGGCTAACTATATGAAGAACTATGAGAACTATAAGAATCTCTTTAAAATGGATCATTTGCCTAAATCCTAACACTCTATATTTTTCTATTGCGGGTCATGTCCTCGGTAAGTTCTAACATTGTCATATCATTTTTGATCACCTTCCTCCAATTCTTTTTAGGTCTCCCTTTTTTTCTCTTATAGTCTCCGATGATCTTCTCACATCAACAACAATAATCCAGTAAAAGTATAGCTGATACGCGGAGTCTGAGGAAATCCTATAGTACACAGTCTTACTCATAACTAGTAAAAAAGTTGTTTTCGATAGTACATATATAGAGATAGATTATAAAAATAATTACCACTAATTTTATGTTCTCTTACTGACCATAACTAGTGATTAAGTTATAAACCAAAGACCACAAACTAAAACATACCACTACTAACTTATTATTTGCTTTAGCCGTGAAAAAAACAAAAATGTACAAATGTATGTTTCATTTAGATAATTTTTTTAAAACATAACATAGACAAAACCAACACTTTAAGGATAATTAGTTAATAAAAAAATTAAACAAGAAGTATATTGTGATGAATTGTGTAAAAAATCATAAGGATTTACAAGAAACCTTGTAAGACCTCCATTGAAGTTTTTTCAACAATTCTTCATTCATTGCAACGATACGCTCCAAATGATAAGAAACCTTGTAGGATGAAACGAAGAAGACGATTTTGGGTTTCATTGGGGATGACCCAATGAAACCCGATGAGATTAAACCCGATTCTGGGGTTAATCGAGCGATTAAAATCGATTCCATTGAAGCTTCTTATGAAACCCGATGAGATTAAACCCGATTATAGGTTTAATCAGTCGATTAAAACCGATTCCGTTGAAGTTTCTTATAAAACTCGATGAGATTAAACCCAATTTTGGGTTTTATCGGGTGATTAAAACCGATTCCATTGAAGCTTCTTATGAAACCCGATAAGATTAAACCCGAATATGGGTTTAATCGGGCGATTAAACTGATTCCATTGAAGCTTCTTATGAAACTCGATGAGATTAAACTCGATTCCGGGTTTAATTGGGCGATTAAAACCGATTCTATTGAAGCTTCTTATGAAACCCGATGAGATTAAACCCAATTCCAGGTTTAATCGGGCGATTGAAACCGATTCCATTGAAACTTCTTATGAAACTTGATGAGATTAAACCCGATTCTAGGTTTAATCGGGCGTTTAAAACCGATTCCATTAAAGCTTCTTCATCCATTCTTCATTCATTGCAACGATATGCTCTAAATGATAAGAAACCTTGTAGGATGAAACAAAGAAGACGATTTTGCATTTCATTGGGGATGACCCAATGAAATCCGATGAGATTAAACCCGATTCCGGGTTTAATCAGACGATTAAAACCGATTCCATTGAAGCTTTTTATGAAACTTGATGAGATTAAACCTGATTTCGGGTTTAATCAGGAGATTAAAACTGATTCCGTTGAAGCTTCTTCATCTATTCTTCATTCATTGCAACGATATGTTCCAAATGATAAGAAGCCTTTTGGGATGAAACGAAGAAAATGATCATTTTACACATGTTGCTCATAAACTACCCTTAAAATAAAAAAATTGAAAATTAAAGAACCCATATTGCTCTTATGATCCAAATCACAATCATTTTACACATCTTAAAACTAAGCAATGTCAACAAAAATAATTTAAAAAAAGGTTGGAGGTCTTAGATGCGATTGATGAGGAAGTTTGAAGGACCCAAGTTGCAAAAACCTTGAATGTAGGAAGGAAGAATGGTGGAGGAGGCGTTAATGGTAGAAGACAAATGTAATCGTAAATGAGCATAAGAGCAATATGGGCTCTTTATGTCATAGCCCAAACCACCCGCCTACAGATATTGTCCGCTTTGGGCTTGGCTTGAAAGACGGTAAAACTCACGGGTTGTTCCTCTACTGGGTTTCGGCCTAAGAGCTGGTGACCCCAGGAAAAACGTGTCTGTAAGGGAGAGGTACTCATATCATTATAAGGACTACT
>JANIMX020000059.1:2522578-2533208 GCA_024582655.2 Erythroxylum kunthianum
AATTTAACTGTAAGTTTTTTTAATTTCGTGGATTGCAACACATTTCTATAATCGAGATATATATACTTTCTTGTGTCAGGGGAAGAACAAAAGGGAAGCCCCAGGTGTGATGTCTTTTATTCTTTTAGCTTCTCTTTTTCGGTAATTGCTTAAGTTGCCTTTTGAGTGCTTACTCAGTACAGTATCAAATCAGTGTCCTCGAGTGCCTTTTTGGGAACGAAATGCTTTTCTATGTTTCTGCTTTTCAATCCATCTTCTGATTTAATTTTTTTTTTCTTTTCAGCAATCAGAGGCTGTTAGGCAATAAGTTATTATATACTCTTCTGATTTTTTGGTAAAGGATGTTTTGTTGTCTTAAGGGTATAAGATATTTTTTTATTATGTTTTTCAATGTAAATTATGTATTAGCAATAGAAAAAAAAACTTAAATTCCATACGATTCAGGAGCAGCTTCAGCGAAATCTGGTTTACTTTGTGAAGCCTCGGCATGAGAAACTGAGACTCTGATCCTCTGGGATGAAAATGAGATAGACAGGTCCAGAATAAGAAGCTGAAGCAACATTTTACAGTAGAAGGTTTCAGTTTTTAGGCAAGAATTGAAATGGCTCTCTCTTGGGGGATCTCCTGACCCAGTTGGTGTCCACTAACTTGAATCATGTTGGATATGGAAGGATAGCATATAAAAAGGACTTGTAATCTTTAGACAAAATATTTCAGTTAGCCCATATTAAACCTGTTTAATAACTGTCCAGGATTTGCACTTATTATTAACCAGAGTAATGTAAATTTGCACTGTTATTAACTCGCTGTTGTGTATAGATTAATTAGTTTTAATTATTGGCGTACTCCTATCAGTATCTTTCACATTTTAAATGTGATTAATAATCGTAAATTAAAATTTACAGCATTTGTTGGTAATCATTCCTATCGTTTCTTTTTGCAGCATGGTGTTTTCGATACATTGATGATCCCAACAGACATCAATAATACTGTTGTGAAATTTCATCCACTTGTAATGACATATGATTAAAGGTATAGAAACAGTTGAAGCATTTTATTATTGGGAAACCGTATTCTGGAGAGGTTATACTCCACCAAATGCTTCAATGTCTATCATCACTTTTCTAAAAAACTTGCTACACCAGAGACCAAGGGTGAAATAACTTGAGCATCCTTTGCCCCATAATCTTTTTCCTATGAGAATGAAGGCAACTATTGTTTGCAAAGTAACCATGTGCACCAACTTGTGTAAATGGCTCATTTAAGGAAGCATGCTAGCCATGCACTATGGAGTTTCTTACAAGGGACAGAAAACCAACTACAAATAGACACCATACTATAAAGAAGGCTGGAGAGTTAAGAAAGGATATGAAAAATCATTAGCTTGCCAGGGAAAAGATCAAGCATAGGACATTAGACAATCATGTTATATAAAACATAAGTTAAGATGCAGATCACAGTCATCAATAAGCATAGCATATGATCGATGAAAGCCAAGAAAAGCAAAGTGAAACACCTGGAATAAGCAGAGATGAAATAGAACGCAAAACTAAATGCTCTTATGCAACATATATGTCCTTTCAGCGGAAAGTCGAGCAATACTGAGAGGAAATTTGATATAGACCACATAAATGAATTGACTACACGGTTTTCCCCCGACAAAAGAACTTCACCAGATAGGTTATCCACTAAATATGCAACACAAAAGCTTATTAACTTCCTCTAGAAATTGGCAGGGCAAAGTAAAAACTAATGGAGCACCATATTAAACAAAATGGGCAATCACAAATGGTTCACCATCGATGATTTATAGGTGAAGTATAATCAAAAGAAAGCCACCACAAATTCATAGCCTTTTAAAACAAGCTATGCTTTCTCCTCCCCATGCTTAAAACAAATTAAGACTCTAAACTGTGATCATTGTTTGTTTTGTACATGTATATTTGTGAAGGGACAACACCTTACCTCAATGTATGCCTATCAATATATTGAATGCAACAATGAGGACTGCGCACAAAAAGGAGGCTCAGAAAACAAACCATTTTTAATTACAAGTGACCCAGTCTACTACAAAAGCAAGGACCAAAGGGGAGTTCATGGGAGCTTAGGTTTAAGCGTGGGCAAGCTACTGGAATGTGCAGGGCCAAGCTTATGGATCCAATTAAGACGTCCTTTCTTAGGATCTACACAAGTTAGGTTTTGCACCAGATTCAGAGTGCCATCACGAGCAATGGCAGATTCAAATTGCTCCAACACCTTCACAATCTGCCAAAACTCAGGTCTCTTCTCTGGTTGCAACGACCAACATTGCTCAATCAAATTTCTCATGGCAGCAGGACAGTCCGTAGGAATAACAGGTCTCAAATTCTGGAGCATTTGAAATTTTCTGATATCAGAACCCATTTGGAAGAAAAGTACTTTATGAATGCATAAGACTAATTAGCAATGAAAATGGACAGTAATCAACAGAGAGTTGCAGATATTTTACAGCACTTTTTTTTCTAGAACATAAAGCTCCTTCCAAAATGTCGAGTGATCATGTGGAGGATAGGGTGCAGGGATGAATGCATATGGATGATGGTAAATGGGGAACTATAAGAGCTATACCTTATTGACTACTGCAAAAGCAGCTTGGATGGGGTTCATCTCCTCGTAGGGAATTGTTCCAGCAACCATCTCCCATAAGATGAGACCAAAACTATACACATCGACTTTTCGCCCATAAGATTTCTTTTTAATCATCTCAGGTGCCATCCATCTATATGTACCAGGGTCATCGGCCAGCAAATCACAAAATGCCTCTTCACAAGCAATACCAAAGTCTGCAATTTTCAGGTGAAAATCTTCATCAATGAGAATGTTTTCTGGTTTGAGATCCCGATGAATGACACCCTGAGAGTGAATGTATTCCATTCCACGAGCAATGTCCAGTGCAATAGCAATAAGTTTCTTTAAGGGGAGAGACTTATCCTCAAGTTTGTGCAAGTACGCCCTCAATGAACCTTCAGATAAATATTCTGTTATGACGCAATAAACTGGCGAGTTTTTGCATGCGGCTACAAACTGTTTCATCAAATTAAAATATAATTTTCCACAAAGCATTAGTGAAGACGGTAAACTCAAAAATTATTCAACAATGATAGTTGCAAACTTCTGGTCACAAGTAAGAATTTATACATATGTTTCAAATCAACAGCTAAAGGAAACCTAGTAATCAACCATAACAAACTAAATTCTAGATCACAAGGGAAACAAGAAAATAATTTGTTAACCTTTATGACATTTGGATGGTGCAATCGAGATAAAAGCGTAACTTCTCTATTGAATTGTTTCTCTAATCGAGCAGCTAAGGTTCCATTTTCATCATCATCTGGTACTCTGATAATTTTCACCGCAACAGGCTCATCCTTGTAAACTCCATGGTACAGCCTACTATGCGCTCCATGAGCAAACCTAAGCCCAAGAAACAGCTTAGA
Organism: Erythroxylum kunthianum; assembly: GCA_024582655.2. Lineage (NCBI taxonomy): Eukaryota > Viridiplantae > Streptophyta > Magnoliopsida > Malpighiales > Erythroxylaceae > Erythroxylum > Erythroxylum kunthianum. Next base: position 2,526,055 of record JANIMX020000059.1, read on the forward strand.
CATATCAACAGTCCATTCATCACCTGTTTCTACAGCATTAATTTTTACTCCACCATGGTCAAAATACTTTGTCCATGAAGAATCCTTCTTGCTCCTAGATTTTTCGTGACCCTTCATCGAGGCCAAGCGCCTAACTGGGCTTGTATTTGAAGAAGATTTGCCTGATCTAGTTTCTTGGTGGAAAAACTTTCCAAATCCCTTGTCATGATTTTTTCTGCGAGGATGCGGTGTTGAGAATCTCATCCTATCAGATCTTGCCTCCTTAAAAGTATCAGAAAGAACTGTTTGAGGTAGGGGAGACAAAGATCTCTGTTTGTTGGTAACGGGATTTCGCTTAATCTGAGAATTATTATGAACTGATGATTTCTGATTGGAACCTATTGTTTCTGAAGAGTACCTTGATTTAAATCCTGAAACTCCCTGAGACTGAACGCTCAAAGGAAAAGAGGCCAATTTTGAAGTGTCCAAACGATGACAAATTGTATGGGAGAAATTTGTCCTCCTTATCCAAGACGTAGCCTCTTCTCCCATGTATAGCCTGTCTTCTTTGCCAACCAATCTGATCCTTGAAACCCTAATAAAGTTTATCTCCTTCTTCTCCAGCAGAGCAGAAGAAGAAGGATTGAGATCCAGAAACTAACTTGTAGAGCTCAAGAGATCGATTTGCTTAAAACCCATTACCAAAGAAACGACGAAGATTCAAACTTTAAACACAGCAGAATGGGAAGACCATTCAAAGCCATGAAGAGAAATCAAGAAAAAGACTATGGCAGAAATTACTCGCATCTCTATCTGAAATAAAATCCCATGACATCCAAAGTATAGCACCAGCAAAAGGACTCTTATCAAAGCTAAACTTCTATGATCAATCAACTACCAACCCTTGATGAGCTTCCCCTCTTGTCTTTTTGCCTTCAAAGTCAAAATGGCACCTTCCGTAGAAGCCTGAAAAATCCCATGTAGGTGTAGCCCACCAAGTCGCCAATAAACAAATAATGATTAAAAAACAGACATTGAAAGAAGGAAAAAGGAAAAGCATAATCAATTATTAAAAAAAAAAGTAAATACCCACCACCATCTTCAAATTAAACACCGGTAGAAAAGCTAATCATTATGTCAACACAATCATAAACAACAAACAAGAATGAAGAAAAAAGAAGAATAAAAAGGCAAATCTAAAGCGATACTCGCAAATTGAAGGGCAAGCACGTAGCTTTACAGGCACGGTGAAATCAACCCATTTAAAAAAGTCATGTTATTGAAGGACGTCAACAACAGAGAGATCAAGAGAGGATGTTTATGGTTTATGTGGAGATAGAAAATTCCTGAAGATATAAAAAAAAAAAGAGAACAAAACATACGTATTGGAAACGGTTGTACGTCGCCGTGGAATCCCGTGGACCCGATATCCTTGGAGGCGCGTGGGACCCCGGTGCCGGAGATGATGGTTGGTGGGGTGGGGATGGTAGGGCCCACGGGAGGGAGGGCGGAGGAGATGTTGGTGTTATGGTTGCGAGGGTTTTCTTATTTAATAAAAGTAGGAGGATTCCATTCCAAGTGTCACTTTCGGAGAGAATGAGTGTCACTTTACAAGAACCACAGTGGGTTTGGTTTGGTACGGTTCGCACGGATGCTTTTTCTGTTTATGGGTGGTTGGGTTGGGCTGGCCTGGGTTGGGTGGTGGGTGATGGTCGCGGAAGGGGATATATCAGTGATGATGCCGGTGAACCGGTTATCCTTCTTAAATTTTAATTCACGTAATTTTCCATTGAACAATTAAGCGAGTTGTAGGATAGGATCTTTCAAGCATTATTCCTGATGTAGGGTGGGATTTGAATGGGGTGGTTGCAGTAGTCATCCAACAAACTAGTTCTTCCATAATATTCTAATCCTGTTTAACAAACCAAATATATTCTGTTATTGAAATCATCAATTACTATTTTTATATCAGTCATGTTGTGATGAATTGGTCAAATGGTAAAAACTGAAGAATAATATCATATCATATCAGGTACAAATTCGGTTGTTTTTCATAAGTTCAACTTGACATACTCCTCAAGACCTGATGAATTCAACTTGGCCACGGAGCTCAATCTAATGTTCTTGATAAAATACATCGGTCATGATGTATGTCACAAATTTGAAATAATTAGACCAAGTTAATATAAAATGATTTGCTAACGCATATGATACAGGCCTACTAAAGATAGGAATAAAAGAAACATCATCCTTTAGGACCCATCTTAGATTTCATTATATATGTATGCTTTTGACAAATTTTGAAAATCATCATTAGTTTATTTATATAGCCCTGGGTAAGGTAAGAATAATCCTTTGGAAATCTCCATAAGATAATAATATTCTCTACAAAATACATTTGTCACAAAGGCATTCTTATTACTCAAGGAGAGGTGAATTGTTGTTTAATCTTAATCATTGATCTAGACTAATCTTGAATGTCAATCCCTCCATCCAAGGCACATGATGTGCAAGATGACTAACTTTTTCCATTCTTCGAGAGTCTTTAAGAGAGAAGTGAAAGGTGTATATTATAGTATATTTTCTAGAGGTTTAAGTGTGTTTTTAAATATTTTCTTAGATGATAATCATGTATTTAGGACTTAGAATTATGTTATTGTTAGTGTTTAATTATTTGATTGCTTTAAAGCAATGATTTGATCTTAATTTTATGTTTCAAAGGTTGTTTGATGTGTTTTTTAGTAATTGGAAATAAAAAATTTGAAGAAAAGATGAAGAACTTGAAGAATAGGAAGATGCACGATCGTGCAATTTGGTGCATAGGATGAGCTTATGTCACAATTGTGCATCTATGCATGATCGAGCACAGTGTTTTCTAGCATGCAAAATTTTTGTATTCTTGATATTTTAGAGTTATTTTTAGAACCAAATTAAGTGGGAAAACCCTAGAAAAAAAACCCAGAAGCCTCAAGAAGTATTTAAGGTAAAAAAACACCAAAAAGTTGTTGCACATTAAAAACAAAGAGATCAAAATGGAGACATCAAGATCAACTCTACTTTTTTTTAGAATTTCCAAATCAAGACAGAAAGTTGTTTTCTTTCTTTTCTCTTCTTATATTTCATTATTTTGGATGTTAATTTGGATTAGTGGGATGTTGAACATGATTATGGATTTTTAAATCCATATTAGGGTTTATGTTTTAATTGTTTTGTTTAAGCTTATTCTTGTTGAATTCAATATATATATATATATATATATATATATGTGTGTGTGTGTGTGCTTTGTGGTATTTTTGTGCTTATACTTGATAAGACATTGAGAGATTGAATCAAGTTATATATATTAAGGTGTGAAATGAGAGTTGGTAACTTAAAAGACCTGAAAATATCATATTAATAAACAAATAAAGAGAGATCTTGATTATGAGTTAATTATCCTTAGGATTGTTTCAACTTCAATTGAATAGTTAAGAGTAGTTTTGTGAATCAACAGATTGCAATTCTAGCGTTATCTATTTCAATTGGGATTACTTGATTAGATCTCAAAAGAGGGTAATAAAAACCTTATGATATCTAGGATCAAACATAATTGAATCAACTAAGGGGAATAAAAAACAAGGATAGAATAACCCATAAGTTTCTATCATTGATTAACTTCATTCTTATTGCAAGCTTCTCTTATTCAAGTGTTTAGTTTTATTAGTTTATTTCAATTTTAGTTAATTTATTTTAATTCAATTCATTCAATATTTTATTACCTTAGACAAAGTGCATTCAAGTTATTAGCGAATCAATCCTCGTGGGAATGGTACCTTATATACTACGAGTTACAATTTGTATACTTGCAGTATAAAAGTTTTTATATAAAACTATCAACAAGAAGATACCCTTAGTTTTGTTTTCCTGCTTATCTTCTTGAGAGGATTCTGTAACACCCACACACCCCCTTGGGAGGATATACGGATGTCGCACACAATATACATTCAAACATACATGCAGATCGCACAAAAAGTACGCATCGATGGGCAATCAAAGGGCATGGAACATGCCACATTCATTTCATTAAAAGCATAATGTAATAACATAATTCAGAACATATACATGTACAACTGGTTCAAAAGTATGGTCCTTGAAGGCCATTTACAAAAAATACATAACAAAATACAACTCAAAAATCTCAAAAATCTAGACATCCTTCATGGTCATTGCAGTTCGTTGTCCCTGTCTTAATCCTCGAACTCAACTTGACCTACACAGAGGAAACACCACCGTGTTAAGCGTACAAAGTTTAGTGGGAAAGTATAACAAGAACATAAACATAAACAAAGGGCGACTGTATCATACAGTCGTCTAATATGTATATAAATATATGCACAAGCATCAAATCAAAGTAGAAGATTAACAAACATAAAAACAAGTCTGAATGCATCAGAAATAATCATGTTTAGAACACATATACTTATCAGAACATAACAGAAATATGAATCATGTCAGAACAGACGAAATCAGAACTGAAAGCCAGAAATGCCTAAGCATATCAGAAAACAGAATTGTCTGTTAATCTTGTACACAGAAGTAGGTAACGGGTCCTAATCAGGCGAGACCCAAGTCTCGAAAATAGGCCAGAAAGAAGTCTCGAAAGACATCGAAGTGTCATAGAAGCAGTTGTTGACCCTTCTAGGCATGCCTATTTACCCACGACTAAGACTTGGCAGATTAAAACAAATAATATCAAATTCATAATTACGGAATCAAAACACATTCAAATATTCAAGCATGCTTGAACTAATTCAATATGCATTATAAAGCAATTTAGAGAGTCAAACAATACAAACTTGAAACTCATAATCAGGACAAAAATTCAGGACAGACTTGTTTCTCTAATTAGGCATAGTTACTGCCGTATTTAGATCATGAGCTCTTCATAACAATTGTTCCTCTACTTCTTAGGTTTCTAATGACAAAGACTATGCATATTGGCTTAGTATTCTAGGAGATATATTAAAAATACCACATAGTTCCCACAACAGGGACAAAATATTAGGGTTGAATTTCTCATCAAATTTAACCTAGCCAATGCCATCTTTAGACCATGAGCCCTTCTTAACAAATCTTCCTCTTTGTCTTAGGTTTCTTTTGACACTGAGTTTATGCCATTTGGTTATATATTCCTAGAATAATACATGTTGTTTGAAAACAAGACAGAAAATATGACACACTTCAAGTCAGAATTCGAACCACTTAGAGACAGAAATAGGTGTAAAGTTATTCATAACATTTATAGCTTTACGTGTCTAGTTTCATATGCCTTTAAAATCACTCCATTTGGACATCTATAACTCAAGATACCATCAAATAACTAGACACTGGTCGACATAACCCTTCAAAACCAACCTACTTAACCTAGCTCAATTTCATGCAATTCATCATGATTTTCATTATAATAAAACACCCATAACAGATCAACACATCCCATTTTTGTGTGGGATGGTTTTCTTGTCCGAAACTCTAATATAAAAAGAAAAGAGCTAAACTTTCCATACCTTGTTCCAAAATCTTTTTTCTTCACTCTAATGACCTTTCCTTTGTCCTTCTTTTTCTCTACACACAACAACCATTTACCACTTATTTCCTTCACTTGCACATAAAAATACAGAACCATAACCTAAGAACGGAGGAGAAAATGGAGCCAAAATTATATCAAAACAAGAAATCACTTACCTTAACTTCAAAGTCACAAGATTTCTCAACAAAATCAAGTAGAGGAGCAAACATGAACCAAAACCAACTCTTCACTCTCTATAGAATCACCAAGACAAGTTCCTCTCTGCCTCTTATCTTTGTTCTATCGAATTTTAGGGTTTAACTCTGCTGGGAAGGTCTAGTATTGGTTTGTGGAGGCAGTTGTCAAATCTGGTTGTTACATTTGGTATCAGAGCGAGACCTCTCCTAGTACAGCGTGGTTCGAGGACGAACTAAGCGGAAGCTGATGGACATGTAACACTCAGGTCCAAAAGATGACAGGGAGTATGTTGGGGAGCCATGGAGTCCTATATCACATGCAAAACTAGGCATCGGAAGTGATGGAATCAAATTCTATCTTCAAAAACTCCCCAGAAAAATCCAGGAACATGCATGCATAAGATGAAATGTAAGAACAAAAAAAATTAAACCTTTCGTACCTTGATGTGTCTCCACTAATTCTTGTTCTTTCTCCTTTGCCTAGGTTGTAGCAAGCCTAAACACCTTCAGATCTTCTCCCAGCCACGCAAAGATCACAAGAACTTGATGTTTAAGGAGAGTTTTTAGCACCACAAAATCCAATGAAGCTAAGATGATGCTCAAAACTAACAATAATGAAGAGAGAAAGTTGCATGCAACGTAGATAAGCAACTCTTGCTTATCATGCAAGATCATTCACTCTCTAAGCACTCTAACACTCTTAGAACACTTCTAAGAACCCAAAAATTTACTTTTTGTCTCTGTTTTTACGAGTGCAAGGCAACTTATCTTATTTTCAAATGAACAAAGTAGAGCTTTATATATACTCGGGTAGACTATCCCACAATCGTGAGGTGTATGCCATGATCGTGGAATTTCTTGAGACAACTTATTCACTCATGCAACACTTGCATGATTATATCACAGTATAATCCCTAAACCATCATATAATTCTTGGGATCTTTATTGCGTGTGACTCATTAGGTTTCCGGTTATTTTTGGTACTTTGATTAACTCTTAATCCGAGCATGCCATGATTAATGTCATTCCATGTAGATTAACTCTTAATACTTACATGTTATGTACAAAGTCATACTTCCAAGTAACCGAGCAATAAGTGGATTGACAATCAAACTTTTCGATAGTCAATTATACAACTTATGAACCTGTCCATAGATAATTATCGTACAATTCATCCTTTCACCTTTCTATACCCACTCGGTTCAGAGTATGGACTTGTGTCAACTCCTACTAGACATGGTGATCTAGTCCAAGTAATTTTTGGTACTTATCCTAGCATCTCATTACTCTCAATATCCTTTGAAGACCATCTTCAGGACATATTTGCTCTGGCCAGAGACTCCTGAGTAATAACCTTGACAATGTGGCTGTGGGTATCAACTCCTTCTATCAGGAGAGGTGAATCCTTTATTGGCTACTTAATTATCTTCGAA
>JANIMX020000059.1:2765929-2782357 GCA_024582655.2 Erythroxylum kunthianum
TGTTATTTCCTTTTTTATTTTTTATAAATATAATAATAACTTGGGCCCTTAATCAACATCCACACGAGCCCAATAATAGTCTCCAAGCCCATATAGACTTAGCAGCCATGTTCAGTTGATTTTTGCATCAACTAATTCTATGTCGGCTAAAATTTTTCAGCTAAACCTGACTCAGTTTCTGGTTATCAGCTACATATCTCAACTCAGCAACTGCGTTCAGCTCACCCTAATCCAGCTGATCTTGGCTCAACCGTTAGTTTCGGCTAAATAATCAAATAAGTTAATTACCACAATATGCTAACATCTAACTTATTTTTTAGTAATAACACAAGTTAATCATGAAATCACACAAGGTGAGGATGAGACTAATTTAGAATCAAGTGGTGATGTAATGCCAGATTCTATTCCAAATCTTAACCTGCCAATTGCTTTGAAAAAAGGTTCTCGGTCATGCACTCAACTTCCTATTCAAAACTTTGTGTCTTACTCAAAGCTATCTCAAAGATAGATTCAGGGTTGATGCTCTGCACCATCGGCTTCTTGCTTTCAATGGTGGCCTTCGATAGGGATCGAGACTTCCAATCTTTCTTCGCCAAAGGCTGTACGTTGCTCCACGTGTTTGTGTCTCTTTGGAGGGTTTATTTCGAGAGGAGAGTTGAGGTGTTGGCTTGGGATTGGTTCATGCAGACTATTGGTGACGTATTATTGGCTTTCTCCTGGTTTCTTTCTTATTTTTTCATGGAGAGAGAAGTACGATTGCCTGACTCTAGTTTATTTCTTTTTGTGAATGTTATTGCTAAAAAGGTAAAGTTTTCTATTTAATTAAGAAAAAAGTGGTGCGCAATTTGGAGGAGCGATGAACTTGATTCTTGGAGGTAAGGCAACGCATTTTTATTGGATAATGCTTATTCGGCTGTTGTGTTCACCATAAAAAATATATGGATACCAAAAATTTGTGGTAAAGAATATTTTTTGAGGAGTTGTAATCATCTTCATGGTGGTTTGTTTGTGGAGGTAGTTACTTCCTTAACATTTGGTTTGCATAAAAATAAACCAAGCCAAATTCCTTATTCTCTCTATAGGTGAAACCGGATGGTGCTCGACTCTGTTCATTGAAGTTTTAGGCAAAACAATTACCAACTAGATCCAAATGTGTTACGAGGGTTATCTCCTAATTCCTAACAACTACTTCGTTAGCAAACAAGCAATACACCAATCCATAGATAATAAAATCGCAAGTTAATGTGATATAATGTTTCCTGTAATATCTACTTTATCAATCAATTTGGCTGCTTTTTCATGTATAAGGTGCCTTCATAAAACCTTCAAATGAAAACTCACCACCAACAAGGTGTGCTCAAAATATCAAATAAATGGAAAGCCAAAAATGTGGAAAAAGGGCGACAGAAGACAAAAAGGGAAATATATAAGTTTTTTAAGCAAAAAGGATAGAGCACCCTGAAATTAGTAACGAACAACGTCCTGTAGGCAATCGTAGAAATGAGCAATTTTAATCTTCTGTTTACCAGAGTAAATTGCATCCGAAGCTCCACCTTGTTCTCCTTGGGCTGCCATCTCGATCAACATATAGAGCTTTTTGATAGGCATCTGTTGGAGAGAGGAACGAAAACAATCCCACGTTACCCTCCAGTTTACAAGTCTCAACAAATCATTGCCAATTTAATTAGGTAAATCTCCCAAGTAATGGAAGACCAATAGTATTTGCAAATGTAACTCGGTGAAGCATTCACGAAAAACTTACATCATTTAGGGCTTCTGCAGCAGCATCAACATCTTCCGCAGCAAAAACATTCAGCTGTTGCAGTACCTGCAGGAAAGGAAAGAAAACAAAGGTTACTAAACTATTTTCTTCTAAGAGATGAGGATAGCAGGGGCGCTTCATAATCTGTCTGTAATTCTAAAAAGGGCAGGGAAACAGAGGGAGAGAAAATAAGACAAACCGAAACAAAGGAACATTCCCTAACTAATGACAATCGCTGCACATCCCAAATGATGGCATATTAACTCTTATCTAAACCTGTACATTCTACCAAAACCAGCAACTATCAAATACTTCATGAAAATAATCAAAATAAACGTGCATTAGTACTACCCCAGTAATATCACCCAATCCTTGTCATCCATAGAAAAAGAGTATGTATGAGAATCTCAATCAAGTGAAAGATAATGTTCTTGTAACTTGTACAAATCAAGAAAGACATTGAAAGTGACGATTATTATCTCCATTGACCTTCTAGCAATAACATTACAGTTATAAACTATTAATAAAGAGATGAAAAAGAAGCCCTGTCATGGATAAACCTAGATTAGCCATTAAACTACAAGCTCATATAAATTCCATAAGTTTTCCTCCATAGAATGATAAAAAAAAAAGGAGCTAAGACTTTTAAATGGAAAGGATACACGATGAATGGTTTACCTTCTTTGCATCTTCTGTCTTCAAAGTGGGAACACGGTAAGTGACAGAGAAGGTATCGCAAAAGCTGATTGAATCTAAGAAACCCACTTCACTTGTTGTCCCTATTACCAGAAGCTTCTTTCCCTGAAAGTACAGTCAAAATGTGAGATAACTTTAGGCTTGCCAAGATCATAAATGCTTAAAAAAGGTGAGAGGGAGCCTCATGTACTATTTTGATTTTCTTTTTATGAAAAAGTTGCTTATTGAAACATTGTATTGAAAAAAAAAAGGAAATGATGACACAGAAGCAGTGAATGTTACGACTGTCAAAAACAAAATGTTCAATAACCTTTGGGGGAAGACGTTTGAGAAGGACCAACAATGTCTGAGAAATTATATTAGAAAAACGAGGTCCAATGGCAACATACTCCAATAATCTGCCATAGTAAATCAAGTATTGACCAGTAAGAGGTACAAGTATTCATTAAATACACAGGATGCCTCAAGGGACTCAGTAGTAGATACCTCTCAATGTCATCAAGAATTACAATGCTCAATGGTGACTTGTAGGCATCTTCGAAAACCTACAAAATCCACAGATTAGAAACATTTGTATAACTCATTACAGTTGACAGAATGAACCCAAATTTACCAGCCACATCTGAAACAGAACTGATAAATCTACACTGACCGCAATTTGCAATAAAAAGTTAAAGTTCATTGCAAATATGAACACAGGTTCAGAGCAAAATGAAAATTTCCAAGGATGGGAAAAACTGAATAAGAATTGTACTGTCCCGAAGCCTTTTACCCAGAATTGTTGGAATTTATAGACTCCCAATGACAAACCTTAACAATCTGTGCACACTTAGTGCTCTCATGAAGACCAATCATTGTTTCAGCTGAAACCTGCCAATTTAAGAAGTCAGAGTGTAGAGTTTCTCGACAGTGAGCAGGAAATATCAAATAACAATGGAAGTTGAGCTTACTATCTTGACATATGGAAAATCGCTGTCAATACCAACAGTGGCTGCTAGTGCAGATTTACCACTGTCAAACACAATAATTCATTTGTATCAAATTTGCCAAAACAAAGTGCAAAATGAACTGCCAATAACATAAAGACAAATTTTACCTTCCGCTTGAACCCTCCAGTAGGCAAGTAACGAGTGGACTACCTTTGCTGACTTTAACTTGCTCCACCAATAGCATAGCTCTCTGATATATATGCTTGTGCCGATCCCCACAGTCCACCATGCCATTCAGTCTATAAATCATGTTGCAAGGCATGACTTTAACATCAAGAAATTCATAGGTTTAATATATCACATATCCCAAATTTTAGCTTCTATGGAAATTTTCCACGAATGCTATGCAAAACTCTACATACACATGACTTGAAGTTCTGAATTATTCAATATTAGAGAGGTGGACATTAGTGTGTTATAAACTCTATAGTGGAATAGTTTCTTCATCCTATTTTGGAATATTAATAGTAGCTTGTGTTGACCTATTATTATAAATAGATGGACTGAAATCTACTTCATAGATGTTATTCTATATTCTATTTCTCTTTTCAGCGCATAGAACAAATGATGACTTAACCAAACCCAAAGCAATAAGAACTATTCGAGTATACCTGCATCGTGCAAGGTCATCAGTGGAAGCTCCGAATGCAGGAGGAACTTCATGAAGTGCATGCAGAAAATCATCCATGGTAACTTTAATACTCTCTTCATCCACTTGCTTTGTAAGGTCATCCAGACTCAGTTGTCTATTTAAAGCATATGATACTGCACTTTTTACAACACCTTCAAGTTCTGCCCCACTATAGTTTTTTGTGCGAGCAGCTGTAAACAAACAAAAGAAGTTTATGAACCAAACCTTGCAGTATTCTACATACACTAACATGTTCCATTTATGCTGAACATCTGAACGTTTCTGATCCATAGGATACATACCAAGCTCTTGAAGGTTGACATCAGGAGCAAGAAAAGAATTCTCTTTCATTTTGTTTGTATGAATTTGAAGAATCTGTAACCGGCCATTTTCATCTGGGAGGCTTATCTCAACTTGAACCTCCAATCGTCCTGGTCTACAAATGACAAGGAATTACATATTCAAGAAGACTAAGTTAAAGACTACTATGAATACACATGTATGTAGACACACAGATAGATCTTTTTGGGCAAATCAGATGTCTTGAGCCCCATATACAATATCATGTAGCTCTAAGAGTCCTGCAAAGGATCTTGGATACAGTTCCTCGTAAAATCCAACACAATATACATGCTTTTACCATTTGTCTTCCAACCACGTGTACTAATATTGCCAGCATTGATAACCATACTTTTGTGACAAAAGGAATCAGGGCAACATAGAACTAAGAGATTATGAGAACAAGTAACTACCTCAAAAGTGCTTCATCGAGTAAATCCTTTCTGTTGGTCATTCCAATGAGTAAGACATTATTTAGTGACTCCACACCATCTATCTGAAAAGTAAATATTCTTAGCCACACTGCTTGGATTGGTAAATCACATGCGTGGAGCAAAGAAATAGTCAAAATTACAAGTACCATAATCACTTCAAATTCATCACTGACCTTTGTAAGTAGTTGGTTTACAATGCTATCATGAACTCCAGTACCATCTCTAGTTGAGCCTCTTGACTGCAAAAACAAAAACAGAAGCTTGCATTAACCAACATCTCATCAGGCTTACAAAAAATTCCAAAGCATTAAGAACATCTGACATAGGGAAACATAAGCACACAAATTTCAGCTCCGCTGCAATTACTAGCACTTACATTTTAGAATGTGCAATTGTCTCCTACAATCAAGAATTCATTGTAACTCCTACGAGGTTATTTCTAAAGGAAACCATATATTGCAAGTCAACAAGCATGGAGTCGTGGCCTTTCTGAAATAAAATAAATTAATAGCCAATAACAAGAGGACCATGTATGGCAAAATCACTAGAGATGGCAACAGGGCCCAGGCCCGTTGACCCTCAGGCCGAGTTCAAGTTCGAGCTCAGGCAGCCCGGGCCCGGCCCGGCTCTAGGCTCGAAAACTAATAGCAAAACGACGTTGTTTTGACATTTAAATTTTAAGAAAAATAATCAGGTCAGGCTGCCTCAAGCTCAGTCGGGCCTCGGGCCGGCCCCGGCCCCATGAAGCAGGAGTCGGCCCCGGCCCGGCCCATTGCCGTCCCTTAAATCACTTTGTAATCAATAAACAGACGAGTAATATCCTGTACAACGGCATGAACATAGGCCAAAAATGCATATATAATGGGTTAGACATGGATAGCAATATTCGTATTAATCAAATTACATTTGGGGCAATTGAGAACTCTAAAAGGCCATGATGAAATCAACATAACCATAAGAAAATCCTTAACTCTGGCACACAATTGAGATATCAACTGGGGCCCAAAGAGAAAAAAAAAAAACCACTAAATGTACTAGGGTTAATTTTTCTGAATTATTTCGTAATTTTGGCAGAACTAACCACTGTCATATAGAATATTCTGCCAGATATATTATTCAACAGTTTCTTATATCTCATACATTTAGTCCAAAAGAAGTGCCAATAAACAACTAAAAATTGAATATCATACAGTATGAAGAGCAACTAGGTTTAGTATAAACAAATGCAATCCATCAATATAACACTTGGTCTATCACGACGACCAATGGATGATAACAAGAGCAGAAGAATCTCTCACCTTACAGATAGCATCAATCTCATCAAAAATTATAACATGCAGTTCACTTTGGTCCCCTGAAAAAGGATATGGATATGGTGGCAACAGTGTCAGAGGACTACCCAAACTTGTGTTTGGCTAAAAAAGTCAATCTTACCATTAAGCCTTTGATCGTTTTCAGCATCAGCAAACAGGTCTCTCACATTCTTTTCAGTTTCACCAACAAATTTGCTAAGGACTTCAGGTCCATTGACTATCTATTTCATTATCAAAGAAACAGTCATTAAGTAGCAATTGCTCAAGAATCAATCATCAGCAATGTCCCATCCCAGAAATCACTTGTACAATTCAATCATTTTGAATCAGAAAGCTATAAGTTGCCAGTAAAGCAGTACATGAAGGTATAAACAAACATATTAATCACATTTTCTGAAAGGATCACAAAGGCAACAGGAGGAACAGGAACACATAGAGCGACAAAAATCCAATTTCAATAAATATTCTAAAAAATGATAAACGAAGTTGAATTTTTTATGGTTAAATCATTTGAGGCAAGATTTGATTAATAGAAAACTCATAGGCACATTATTACTGAATAATAATTATATTGTTATCTTGAAAAGATAAACAACATACTAAATGCATCATAATCCATGCCTAATAGCATGCAGCGTTTAGAATCTCCACCTAATGAGAAACAGGACAAACCATGAAGTAGAAAGTTAGAACCATTTCAATGCACCAATGATACATCTGATCAGGGATACATGAGGATGATAAACATCTAACTAGTCCAACATACTATAAAACCAAAAGCAACAGCATTCATTGAACTTCTATTACATCCATCTCCAAAATCTACATCAAAAGATAAAGCAAATTCCAAATTTTAAATCATGCTAGCACAAAAGTACATGCATAAACAGGCACACACAATTCTGTTAAACATATGCATTTACACACGTTCAAAAAGATGTGCACATGTAAGTAAAAGAACAGATTTACATGTGAGCACACACACACACAAAAGTTAAAGTTAGTTCAGACCTTTGGTTCCTTCCCATTAAGCATTTTTCCAATTTGGCGAGCCATGAGAGTTTTTCCAGTTCCAGGAGGTCCATAAAGCAGCATACCTTTTACGTGCTTGATCCCCAATCTATGTCAACAAGTGCTCCATTATCAAGAATCAAGGAAACAAAGATACCATGAACTAGATTTGCATTAACTCAGATGGGAGGGCATTACTTGCTTGTCACATGAGGTGGAAAAACACGAGAGGCAAAAGCTCTTCGAAATATATCAGCAAATTCTGCACTTAGACCACCTATGCCAAGTGATTGGAGATTAAACTCTTTGTGCCTAAAGATGTTACTACTGGCAGCTTCACGCTGATTAACGATCTGCATAACTCAGGGAGTAAGTAATAAGTTTGTGATCTTGTGACGCCAAAATTTATAGGAGGCAAAAAAAAAAAAAAAAAGAGGGCAAATCACTCAATCACAAGCTTTAAAATGGTGGAATGAAGAGTGGACGTCGACGTGATACAAAGGGCAGCAAGGACGTATATATAGTCAACCTTTCAAAGGAAGGCTGACTCTACAAAATTTGAGTTTTCAACTAGAATGTGTGATGCCTTCTTGTAAGAGTGATTCTTAGACTTTAGGAGTAATTCCTGGTTTCCTAATTATAGGATTGATTCCTAGAACTCATTGTTTGTTTTCCTTTCCTAAAACCCCAACATTTCTAACCAAAAGTTCCAACAACCTTAATTTGAATTTTCAGCAGCTTATACCGAAGCTTCAGATCTGAACTTAAACTTACAGCAAACCTAGAAAAGATTCAGCAGTTCAAATTTTCTAGTTTCGCAACTTTGAACAACTAGTTGACATCTCTACCATCTTCTAGAGACGTCAATAAACACCAAAAATAGAAAATAACCAACTTTGATAATACCAAATTTAAAACAGACCTTTATGCCACTCGCATTTGATGCTTCAAAGACAATGTATGTATCATTTGAAACAATCCCTCTTTCAATATCATTAGATTTTTCTCTCCCCTCCACAGCAGCTTGATTGACGGTGAAAATGTAGTTATTTCCAAGATACTCAAATGATACTCTTTGCCCTGCGGTCATAACCTGACACATAAGAAACACAAATTGCATAACTAAATCAATCCCATAACCTTCCAGTTGAGATATATCTGTTAATCGGTGATCAAGTAATAACTCACTCTACCTGGTTAACAAATCTCTTCCTAAGTTGATCTGCCAACTTAACGGCATCAATCTACAAAATAACATCAAGATATCTTTTAACCCTCAATTATCGTTAAAGCTAAAGAAAATCCAGAACAGAACCTGGAAAAAAACATAGAACCTGCTCAGTTTTCGTTCCTTTTTTAACAAATTCCAACTCCAGAGTGAGCAGAGCTAGGTTGAAATCCTCGGGAGGGATAAACCTAAATAATTCCGAAGAAAGAGAAGAAAAACGACAAAACTCAGCTCGTGATCAGAACACAACGGGAACTAAGAAGGAAAGGAAGGTGTTAATTTCAACCTGCTCGCAGACACGGTATCACCGGTAGAAACCCTCGCGTAGCGGCGTTGAATAGCGTTAAGTGCTAAATGACCGGTGCTAATGCTCTCGTGAGGTGTAAGTTTCCGTTAAGGTCACAATAACAGAGCGGATGCATTTCAATTTAATCAATCCAAAATCAGGCAGAAAGATAATTCGAGAACAAACAAAATAAAAGGCGTAGAATTAGAAATGAGGAAGGATATGAGAGAGAGAGAACGGAGGAGTCCGCGATCAAGGCCAAGAAGAATTTGGTTCCGGGGACGGCGAAGTTGTGGAGGTCGGACGGAGAGCAGTAAGCGAGGTTGGAGTAGACGAGATCCTGCGACGGCATGTTGGTAACGATCATAGTCGCGGGCGCAGATGACTGGAACCCGAACCGCCGCGCCATTTCCTCTTGCTTCTCTTTTCACAATCTGCTCGGCTCCTCTTTACTTTGCTTTGAATGAGAAGAAGAAAATTTTGTTTGCTTTGGATCCAAGTAAATGAGATCGTTAACAGTTGGAACCGGGTCTTAGTTGTGTGGCGTCTTCAAACCGGCGTGTCGTTTCTTCCATTTCTATTTTTATAATAATAATAATAATATAATGATGTTTAAGCAACAAACGATAGAAAAGGAAAACCCTGAGCTTACAAGTTCTGTACTAAAACCCTAATGCCCTGAGGTGGCTGAACTAGCAGCTATGGCGCAGAGACGGTGTCTCCACAACCTAACTCGTTGCGCTATATCTCTTTTCTCATCGGACTCGGCTTCTCTTCATCATTCCTTCAAAGCTATGCCTCCTCTCTCAAACCCCGCCCCCCTCAGGTCTCTGTTCACCTATAAAGGCTCTTTTGTCTTCACTGACGGCCCCCGGTTCACTCCGTGTACCCACCGTCATTTATCATCGAAATCAGGCGATGACGATGAAAATGAGGACATCGAACTGATGAGTAGCGATGGAGAAGAAGGGGAGGGGGAGGAGAGAGAGTACTCGGAGGAGGAGGCGGAGGCGGAGGCCGCTGCTATTGGGTACAAAGTGGTGGGTCCGCTCAAGAAGCCTGATCAAGCTTTTAAACGATATGAGCCGGTTTTCGCTGTGGTTCAGGTTCATCTTTTTATCTAAAAGCCTTGAACTTGTGGTTTGTTTTCAGTATTGGTACGAAGATTTGGAGTTGATGAGAGGATTTTATGGTGTCTTTGGGTAGATTGGATCTCACCAGTTCAAGGTCAGCAACGGGGATTGTATTTTCACCGAGAGGTTGAAATTCTGCGATATAAATGACAACGTAAGTTGCTTTTCGATTTACGGATGGTGCTAGAGAAAAAAAAATGTTGTGGTAGGAAAACTGACGCTGGTAATACTTAAATCAGCTGTTGCTCTGTTCATGGGTATTTAGCTACTCTTAACTATCGATTTTGCTTGTAATCAGTATGTTCCGTGTTGTTATGTAGCCTCTTGTAAAAATGTATAGAATGTTATGCTGATTTTGCTTTCATATGCTTGCCTTAAGATAGTGTTCATTTTGTTTTATGGTCTCTGGTAATGAACTAGCTTTGCTATTATGTGATGATAATAGAGAGAGGCGTCATCTATTTTTCTGGCTTTCAATGGTAAGTGGAATCTACTGTAGAAGAAATTCGCTGATTGATATTTTCCTCGTAGGAGTTACTAAAATGCATACTTGTTTGTCTGTTTATTTCCTTGTCCAAGTTTTAGTTGTAAATGCTTGTATTTTGGAGAGTATGCTGTGATGGCTAGTTCCAGGTTCTATTGGTTTGAAACAATCAAATAACTAATTCAAACAATGGAAATGCTAATTCCGCAGTTAAGTAAAAATCTCAAACTTGATCACCTTATATATTTCTACTGGGGCTGCTTTGCTGGAATTGGCTATTGGTAAACAAATTGATATCTTCCATTACAATAACTTATGGTAAACAATGGATTGATGTGTGGTTCTGTTGATTGATAATTGAAACTTTCGACTTTGAAAATTTCACTGGTGAATTCTATTAAGTAATATATCATTTCTGTATCTCTTGCAGTTGATTTTGAGTAAAGTTCTCTTGGTAGGATCAGCTACTCAAACAATTGTTGGTAGGCCTACAGTGCCAGATGCAGTTGTTCATGCTATTGTTGAGGAGCATGTAAGTGTTCATCTACTCTGCTTCTCTCTCTCTCTCTCTTTCTCTATCACATACCGGTGTCATTTATACAAATAAACTATCATAAGCCTATGCTAATGAATACAAAACTGCTAATTGCACATATTCTTAAATTGTAAATTAACTTCCACATTTTTTTCTTATCTCCAATTATTAATTTTCCTTGGAGTGCTACTCCTTAGTAAGCTGAATTTCAAAGCTCTTCTACCTCTTAGCTTCATTTCTAGATACACTTGGGTGAATGAAAGATTCTTTTGGAAAACTTTCCAGGTGTAAACTGTTACTCCTTATAAGTGCAATTATTGTAGAAACAATCCAAATGGAAAGGGATGGCGCTCAACTCGAGACGAGAAAGAACTCCTGTTGTTCCATGGGGAACTTTGAACCTATGCCCATTAGAAGAGAAAGCAACCCGAGTGCTTAGTATTCCCCCCATTTACATGTCTTGTCAGCTTGATTGCCATGCTCAAGCTTTTCTTTCCAACGCCACCTCTTCTCCTTTCAGAATTCACTTAGAATCGAGAAAAACATTTTCAAATTGTGCATTGGAGAAGTCTAGCCTTATATACCATGTAAAGCTTAAACCAAGAAGCTTGTAGATGGGGGAAAAAACAACATTAAATCAAACTCATTATTTAACTGAATTATAAGAACTTGACCCAGTTTAGTTATTTCTGTAATCTCAAACTATGAGGAGAACCAAATATGTCCAAGTGCTCCAGCTCACCTGAACAACAATGCTTTCAGGATCCTAAGCACTAATTTGGCATGATTCATAACATGGATGCTTCAATTCTGCATAGTGATTGAATTGAAGCCATCTAAGATTTGATCTCAACTTTTATCAACCGATACTTGTGGAACAAGTATTTTTGAAGACAGCGGCTGCGTTTGTAAGTTTCTTCAAAATATTTCCCCTCCCTTTTCTCTTTTTGGACTGATCCCTCTATCCTTTTAGTTAGAGAAGGCTGTAATTTCAGCTCTATTATGTGGATTAAGACAATGCTTCATTTGGAAAGTGGATAGGGAATTGGATTTCACTTGGTGTGATATTTCTTCTGCTAACCTATGGTTGTATCCTGCTTTCTCATAGATCATTTTATTTGGATAATTGTGTACTAGGGTATATACAAGGTAATTGTGGGTTTTTCTTTTTCTTTCTCCACTAACTCTTCCTTTGCAAAACGTGAGAGATTGATCTTTGCAATTTTGCTCAGGCATTAGATGCAAAGGTAATTATCTTTAAAAAGAAGCGGAGGAAGAACTATAGGAGAACCAAGGGCCATCGACAGGTGAGTCGGAGAACAGTTTGCTGAAAAGTTCTTGATGTCTATCCATGTATATTTTTTTTCTCGCTTTTCTTGAACCATGAATCTCCCATTTTGCAGGAACTGACTCAGTTGAGAATTACCGACATTCAAGGAATTCAAAAGCCTGAAATTAAGGTAGATTCTAAACCCAAAACAATGACTGTTAAGAAGCCAGAAAAAGTTGCAGTAGCTGCTTAGGAGGGATTTCCATGAACAAGATGCCAAAAATAGTGACAAGGCTCGTAAGCGAACTTTGTGGCTACAACATTCTCACTTTTATATGCATGACGAAGTTCGTTCTAAATCCAATGTACATTTCAAATGAGGCAAGTAGCGTTTTCATTAAGTTGATGCTTTGTTTTAGGATTGGTACTCTGGGATTGATCCCCCAAGCACCGATTATTCTTGTCTTCAAATTTATTTTTACTGGATTTGTGTGTAGGCTTCTTACAATTGAGTAAAAGCTCTTACTTACTTCTGCAGAGGGTGTTTTGGAGATTGAATAAATGATTCCCTTACATGGGTCGTTGGACATTATTTTGTTGAAGAAATGTTATGACATTGGCATCAGTTTTTGTTACGAAGAAATGTTTTCTCCTAGACAACTTAAACCACTAGGAGAAACCCAAAAAAAAAGGAACATGTTTAAGGTCACCAAACTATTCGGGGCTTTGTTAAGTCTGAATGTTTTGGTTAAGTTCCTCTTCCTCCCGTAGACTATAGCTCTCTTGGCAAATCAATATAAGATTTCTTCACAGTTATGGCCTCGGTTTCATTATACAAAATAAAGTTTGCCTGCACCATTATGATGTTTTTTTTTTTGGTATTACATAATCTTAAACATATAATTTTTACAATATGATACTTAATACATATTTGTAGTGTTTGTAGAAATTGATATATTGCAAATTTATTTTCTGAATAAATTGATTTCTTTCTTTTAATACATTTGTTTACAAATGATTTGATGGATTAATTAGATGGGTAGGGAAAAGATTAATTTATATTTTTGATAATTTAATTCGATAATGAACGGTCAAGATTGTTCAACTATTTAATTTTAATTGGACATAAAATATAATTAGTTAACTCAATATTAAGTCATATTCTAACATTCTTTCACTTGACCTAATCATAGACTAATCACAAAATTAAATAGCATAGCTTACAAAAATAAATCCTAAAAATTCAACATAAGTGACTTTTTATGTAAAATAACAAATATGTTCACTATTATAAAACATGAAATCATTCATGCAGAATAAAAAACACATAAGATCCATTATATGTGTATGTTTCTTAAATGTATTTAGTTGTAAATTACTAATATGCTCAACATATACTCTTTATTTCTAAACTCTCTTTAAAGACAAAATACTTTAATTCTATATATTTTGTACCTTTTGAATATTTGTCCTTCTTGGAGAAAAAACTAACGTAAAATTATCATATAATAAATTTTCAATGGCTTGATAACACTGTCGACAACCTCAAGTTCTAAAATAAAATTTTGCATCCATAATACATAAATTATGGCTTTACATGTCACAAACTCTGATTTCATAATGGATGAAGCAATATTAGATTGTTTAGCACTCTTACATGATATTACTCTATTCGCTAAAAGAAACATATACTTAAATGCGGATCTTTTATAATCAAGACATTTGCAAAATTTTAATCCAAGTATTTCCTCATTTCCAAATTATCATACTTTGAATACATGAGCATGTAGTTCTATGTTTCTTGCAAATACCTCGATACTTTCTTTGTAGCTTCTTGATTCCTTTGAAATCTGTCCGACAGTCCAATCGTAAAATTGATATTTGGTCTTATACAGGTTTGCAGATATATTAAATTGCTCGTAACCAAAGTATAAGGAATTGATTCATCTCTTTTCATTTCACATTATTCTTTAAATATTGCATGAGATTAAATTTCTCGCTTTTTTTAATAGGAACAACATATACATGTTGAACACTTGTCCATATTAAATCTCTCTAGAATTCTTTAAGAAAACAAATTTACTCACTGATCTTTGGGTAAATACCAATTAATAATATTTTCTTAAAAAATGGAAGATGTTATATTATCATTGAACTTAATATATTATTGTCAAAAGTTTATATATTGACTTCGTAAATTTACACATCATTTGAATTTTTTATTGAGAAACTTTGAAGTTGGTCCATAAATACATTCTCTTCGAGATCTCCATTAAAAAAAAGGGTATTTTCAAATCCTTGGTGTAAATCTAAATCCACCAATGCCATTACAATGTGTCTTTTTTTTAGACACGTGAAAATGTCTTTTTATAATCAACATTCCCTTTTTTTAGTATAATCCTTTACAATAAGCCTTGCTTTATATATTCAAATTTTTCACGAGTCGAGTTTTGTTTTAAAAACTTATTGACACTCGACTCACTAAGAATTTTTTGTAATTTAATGAGATCACAAATTTTATTGTATATTCATACAAACAAAATATAATTTGCCTGGACCGTCATCATCGTCGTGTGGAATAAAGAAGAATGAATGGAAGTGGAAGCAAAAGGCGACTGGCAACAGAAAGTTTCATAAGGAATTACTTTAAATGTATTTTGCCAATTGAAAGTCTGAATTCATTTTATATATGATTTGTTGGTTGTTGAAATTCATATCTGGTTCCATGAAGTAAAGTGGGTCTAAGTGGACTCACTTTCTTTCCCACTTTTTGGATCATCCTTCCACTACATAAGTATAGTATAGTATACTCGGCATCCTGGGAAGCACTTTCTTCTCCCAAGCTTTCCTTTAAAATGTGATTACGCTAATAGATTCAACAATCACAATAGTTTCTGCACATTCGTTCACCACCACGACGATATCAATAAACTTAATTTTTTTTAATTCAAACATGTGACCTTTCAATCACAAAAGAGTTTGTTCCATTACCACCACCACTGCGTTTCTTAGTAGAGTTACTAAATGAAGTAGCCAAAAGCATTATTCGCCTTTTTACTAGTTTTAATACTGTAATTGGCACTTTTACAAATTTCATGCAACGACCCACTACTTGTGATTAAGGGTCACAGCTTTTGGTACCTTTATTTTCCCCTTTAAGTTCATTAAACAAAGATGTAGTGCTTAAAAATGGATTGATACTTTATTTCCCTGCGTCCATACGCAGTTCATAGTGGAGGTATGATAGCGTTAACGTAACTCTAGCAAGCCAGTGTCCTCCATACATACTCATTGCTTTCACTATTTATATGGCATATAATCAATCATCCTTTCCTTTTATTTATTCCTCTTTCTTGTTTCTTTTCTTTTTTCCTTTTTAAATTCTTACCACTAACTAATCTACAGCTCCATCCACCTTGCTGAATCATAATTCAAACAAATATCAAAGAGTATAATTTTCACTTTAATCCACACCAATTTTGTATATATATATATATATACTCTTTGATATTTGTTAAGTGTTTTGTAATTCATTCATTTTTTTTAAAGAAGCCTAATGTTACAGGCTATAAGTTCAATTTTTAAATATAATATTGATTATTCTAAATTGCTCATTTTTGTCAAATTATCTAAACTCTAATAAGAAATCTATATTCATTTCATTTTTATTAAAATAATATTGTCAAATCTAATGTCTTGCTTTTCACAAAAATAATAATTATTATGTTAAAGTAGTGCTCTAAAGGCAATCAACTTTAACACAAATTGCACAAATTTTATTTTGATTAATAAAGAAAGACAATTTCATTAATTTGATGTTCATTCATTGTATGAATTGATAGTGATTTTAAATCGAATTAATGGAGTCCTTGATACAAAATATAGCATGAAGGAAATCATGATGAAATCATGATATTGAGATTCCTATCATGTGTAATTATATTAGTATCTAAATTATCCTTAGTCAAAAGATTAATGAGACTGAACATTATTAATCCGGACAGACTAGCACATATTATACTCCTTGATTGGATCAAGCAGTAGATCTCATAAGCTGTAAACATGGGATGTTTAGAGTTAACATGTAGATGCTTGCTAAAAGTAGTCAAGTACATCAGATAACCTACTATGAGATTTTCATATGGATGATTTATTCAAATGTCAATGATAATCTCATCATAGCAATGGTGCAAGCATCCTTAGACTTGAGATGCTCAAGGATATCTTAGATACTAATTATGTGCTTTGATTGGGTATAACTTGAGGTATTGGAAGGTAATTGAGAAGCCAACAAATGATTCACCACTCCTGATAGAA
>JANIMX020000059.1:2791442-2804882 GCA_024582655.2 Erythroxylum kunthianum
GAACTTAGCCTCTCTGAATTCGTGGGTTGATTTTCTTGGCTAAGAAGGCGAGCCAGATAGTGCAAGAGAAAACAGAGGGATTTGGTTTTGGTTGCCATCAACGAACGGGGTCGACTTCTGTTGGTTATCCTATGGACACTTTATATGATTTCACTTGTATATAGAAATGAGAAATGGTACGATTCTTTCCTCAGCTTTGCACGCTTTTATGACCTTTATATTCCATCTACGATTCTTCAATGTACACAACTCTTGCATATACGTAATAATTCTATCAACTCTATCTTCATATCAAAGCTTAACCATAGTAGCTTTGTTTATTTATGTACTTAGAAAATTATGTCTTTTGAGGTTTTTATTTGTTATTGTGCTATCCTGAATATCGTTACTCCAACCTTCTTTGGGTCTGCTGTGAATTAGTTGTGTTGAACGGAACGATTCTGGAAAATTTTCATCTGCAAAAGAATGTCTGCTAATTCTCTATGTGTTGTGGATAACGGTTCATTTCCCTTTTTCCACCACCCAAAAACGTCTTCTTGTGTGTGAGGGAACGGGACAGGGCAGTGTGTCAAGTACGTATTGGCAAAAAAGAAACAAACCTTTGAAACTTAATTTTTAGCAGATATATTTGTATAAAATGTATGTTTCCCATTTTTCTATAGCTAAATTTCGAGAAATGTTACGTGGGATGTTTTTTTTTTTCCATTTGTTAGATGATTTTGTCACAACAATCACAAACATACTCTCAGTCCTCTCACGTTTGGCATGTTTTTTTTTCCCATATTCTTCTGGTACTTCTTATGAAAACCATTAAACTTCTTATGAAAACCATTAATTAGGTTTTATTTCAGGTTGCATGCATTTGTTAAACTGGATGGATTACCACTCACTTTGGCAGCTAAAGATGGCTGTTGATGGTTTCTTACTTTAAATTTCACCAAGTGCATGATGAGATTGAACTTTTCAAGCTGCAAGATACTTTTCTGGTTGATCCGGTCTTCCTACAAACAGGCGGTGCTTTGACTTCTCCCCAGCTACTGAACCAACCTGACAGATACTGTAGCTTCAAACAGGGAAATCTCCTTTGGCATTAAAAGTTGGCTCCTAGTGAAAGAAAGGACCTCTGTATCTTCTACATCATAGCTTGTAATATATTCCCACATCAAGATTAAGCTTTTTGGGGCAAATCTCCTTTGGCAAAGTTAATGAAGTCTCTTCTGGCTGGGCAACAACACCTGACAGTGAAACATAAGAAGAGACTTGATAGTTCCTAGTCGCTGTAATTTATTCCCACACATCAGGAGCACAAGCAGTATCTGATTTGGCGCTGACTCTTGTTTCAACAGCAAGCTTTGCTCCAACTTGCAAGGGTTATAGCTCATTGATAATAACCTCTGTGGTGCAATTTTCTGTGGAAGTTTCTGTGCGCAGAAACTTTAGTCCATTGATTGGGCAAATCTCCTTTGGCATTTGGAGTCCAAGTTGACTCCTGTTATCCCTTTAGGGCAAATCTCCTTTGGCAATTGGCAGTCCTTAGTTGACTACTCTTATCTCGTTCGGGCAAATCCCCTTTGGCATTAGGAGTCCTGATTTGGCTCCCTGTTATCTCTTCGAGGCAAATCTTCTTTGGCATATGTTCTCTGCCTTAACAGATCTAAACATTCAAGTCTCACTTCTGTTGTCTGGTCATTTGACAGAGGGCTCAATTACTGAAGGTTATTTAAGTTTATTGTTATTCTAGTGAAGAACGTTGTGTTGTTCAAGCAAGTGTGACTTTTGCAGTAAGCTGTGTTCCTACTTTGTACGCACATAACAGTTCACTTTTTCTGCATTCTGAATTCAAATTGCCAAATTTTGATATATGTCTGAATTCAAATAGGTACTTGGGGTGTTTTCTTTCCAATTGGTCCACTACAAGTTCTGGAATAGCCAACCTTCTCAGCAAAACTTGCTTCAAGAAAAGGGATTCCTTTTCGTTACTCCTAAGGTGGGAACCTTTCCTAGCAAATGAATAATCTGAGGCTCTTATTGTGTTTTACCTTTTCTTCAATAAATTGTTTCTATGAAAATGTACATTTTCTTTCAGGTGATGGATATGTTCCCTAGTGACTCTGATTGGGAAAGTTCCAGTGACAGTGGTTGCAGTGAGGATACAGAAGAACTTGACTTCTCCTATGGTGGTCACGCTTGTAGCATTTTGACAAGCCTGGAGGAGACCATAGGAAAAATTGATGATTTCCTGTCATTTGAGAGGGAATTCATTCGCGGAGACTTTGTTTGCTCTGTCGCTGATCCATCTGGACAGATGGGCAGAGTTGTAAGTGTAAAAATGATTGTTGATCTGGAAAATTTGCATGGAAAAATCATAAAAAATGTAGATTCCCAGAAAATTCTCAAAATCCGCACAATCTCAGTGGGAGATTATGTGATCCATGGGCCATGGATTGGAAAGGTCAATAAAGTTGTTGACAAGTTGACTATTTTATTTGATGATGGGAGAAAGGATGAGGTAATTGCAATGGATCAGGACAAAATCTTGCCTATATCTCCCAACTTACTTGAAGATTCAGTTTACCCATATTATCCAGGTCAGAGAGTGCAAGTTAGACTCTCCACTGCCCCTAAATCAGCTGGATGGTTTTGTGGTGCTTGGAAGGAAAATCATATTGTAGGCACTGTTTCAGCAGTAAAAGCAGGCTTAGTGTATGTTGATTGGCTTGGATGTCATTCAAACTTGCCTGTTCCACCCCGTGTGCAGGATGCTAAGAATCTGACTTTGTTGTCATGCTTTTTGCATGAAAATTGGCAGATTGGTGACTGGTGCATACTTCCTGGAGCTGATTGTAAATGTGTGAAGGAGCAGACTCATTCTAATGCTTCGACCTTTGGAATTGTTAATGGCCAAATGGAAGGAATTGGGTTTAGGCAACAAGAACCTTGCTTCAATTTCCAAGAACTTTTTGTTATTGTGAAAGTAAAGACCATAGTTGATGTTGCATGGCAGGATGGTGGCTACTCATTAGAATTAGATTCACAATCCTTACTCCCTGTAAGTGCTGTTAATGCTCATGAATTCTGGCCTGGACAGTTTGTACATGAGAAAAGTGCTTGTGATGATCTATGCGTGTCCAGCAACCAAAGATGGGGTGTTGTGTGTTATGTGGATTCAAAGGAACGAACTGTTAAGGTAAAATGGAAGTCCACTGGGGTGCTGATGGAGGAAACTGTGAGTGCCTATGAAATAGTTGAGCACCCAGACTTCTCCTACTGTTTTGGGGATATAGTGTTTAAAGCTGTGGATGATAGGCATCATGTAAGAGGAGGAACTCTTGAAGATGAAAATAGCTCTGAAAGTCCCACTGATTATGCCTCCAAAAATCATTTGTCCTGCATCGGCTACGTGACAGGCTTCAAAGATGGTTCTGTTGAGGTTTCATGGGCTTCTGGTCTTACAACCAAGGTTAGACTTGTAGTCAGTTTTATTTCCATTCTGTTGTACTTAAATATCAAAGTTGGTGACTTTTTTAGGTGGGGTTGCAAGCTTAATTTTTTAAATGATTTCTGAAGTTTGTTGTCAAGTGCCTTAAACATTAACTATGAAAATACTTTCCTCCAACGGTTATGGTGACGTAACTGCTATAATGGCACCATTTGAGCAAGCCAAGTTGGTTACTCTTTACAGTAATGTAGCTCATGAACATTCAATTATGACCTGAAAAAGATGAAACTGTATCTATTGAAGATATTGACTCGGTGTTGTTATCTTTCTACTTACTAAGGTTTGCCTAGTTGCCAATCTTATCTAAGAAATTGGAGTAGGGAGACAGATGGGTTGGTACTGTTGTCTGTGCAATTTTTGTATAATGAAATTGTTAAGAAGAATATGTTAGTGAACAACTTAAAACATGCAAGTTTTCTTGGTTTAGGTTTTGAACTCTCTTATTGATCAGCTAGTTACTGATTAAAAGATTAATGTGCTATATTTTTACTTGTAAGAAATAGGTTTTGAATTTCAATACAGGTTGCACCTGATGATATTTTTAGGATTGATAAGTGTGAAGACTCAACCTCAACGTCCCTGCTTTTTGAACAAAATATGGAAGAATCCAGTCAAGAGTTGGTTGATAATGGAAAACATATTTCTAGCTTGAAAGGGAAGGTAAAATCTTTCTCATTTTCTCTTTCTCATTCTCTCGAGAACTTTCATTTATGAAAAGCATACTCTAAACTTTCTGAAAAAATAGATCCGTAAATGCATGGTTAAACCTGAAGGATTAACCATGTTACTTATTTCCCAAATCTAGATGAGTGACTCAAAGGTTGACTCAATCATGGCGATGAGCTTTAGAGAAAAGTTTCTTGTAAATTTCTAGTTGGATTTTCAAATGATAAGGCTTACAATCATCAGGAAAGATTATTTTTGTGCTTAGAAACTTGTTTATCAGGAAGAATCGTTGGAGTGCCTAGACAATATTTGGAAAAGAAATTAACAAATGAAAGCTCCTGCTGGAAATATCAGAAGCATAAATGAAACTCTGTGCATTTTCATTTTTCATTCAACCAGTACAATGTCATGTTGTACTTCAGAAGCTTGTTTGAATTTCTGAAACTGAGAAACATATTCATTTGTAGGATTTGTCAAATTCTAAAGGAACTGGTGAAGAGCACATAACATATGAATGTAGTTCCTTGTTTTCTCCTCAATCCACTTTTGGATTGGTCACGAGCTTTGCAGCAAGTATATTGAGATCCTTTGGTTCCACATTGCTGTCTGCTCCAATTTCACCTGGACAGATTTTTGAAGATGAAAATGGGTCCAACAAAAATGAAGAGAAAACCTCTGAGACATTTGATCTCTGCACAGAAATGCAACCTTTGGTAGCAACAGAGATGCAGAGATATGAAGAAAACAGTTTTAAGGACATTAATGCTGTTTATCAGAATAAAGAATTTCTTTCTTCATCAGCGAACAAGAAGCAAGAGCTTTTCAGGAAATTTGACATTGTTGATGATTGCTCCGACCACCATTTCCTTGACAGTGCAGGCAAAGGATTATCAGCATCTGAGGTAAGAAGTCTAACTAAGTATTCCCATAGCTTGCACGGTGGTGGTTCTAAGGTGGCCCAATGATCCTTTTATGTTGTGTATCCTTTGTTTGCTTAGTTTAAGAGAGGTTGGTTGAAGAAGGTTCAACTAGAGTGGAACGTTTTAGAGAAAGATCTACCTGGTAAGAGTCTGCACTTGTTACTCTTAACTATTGAATTCAATTTTATAAAATATCCTTTTTGGTATTGGTTATAATACATATGAGCTATGATAATTTGAACAGAATCAATCTATCTCCGCATCTATGAGAACAGGATGGATCTACTTAGAGCAGCTATTGTTGGTGCACCTGGAACTCCTTATCATGATGGTCTTTTCTTTTTTGATATATATCTTCCGCCAGAGTACCCTCATGAACCACCTGTAAGTTGTTTTGATCTAGGTTTCCAAAGTTTTGTCATGTTCATGTTAGTGCCTGAACAAGTAGCTGCTGATTGTTGGCACTTGGCAACTCTAAGGGTTTAAACATATTCCATTTTGTTACTTATCTGCTGTAAAGTTGTCCCCTTATTCATTTCTTTTTCTACTAAAGTTAAGGTGTAAGAATCTTGTACAGTGTATATGAATGGTTTTCATATGTTGTGATGCAGTTGGTGCACTATCGTTCTGGTGGGCTTCGATTGAACCCTAACTTGTATGAGTCGGGAAAGGTTTGCCTGAGTCTCCTCAACACATGGACAGGCACAGGAACAGAAGTATGGAATGCAGAGAGCTCCAGTATTCTTCAAGTTCTTATATCTCTCCAGGCACTTGTGCTTAATGAAAGACCTTACTTTAACGAGGCTGGTTATGACAAGCAGCTAGGAAAAGCGGAGGGTGAGAAGAACTCTGTGAGCTATAATGAAAATGCTTTCCTGTTGACCTGGAAGTCTATGCTTTACTTACTGGGGCAGCCACCCAAGGTAGGATAAAAGCAGTTCTGGAGAAGATTGTATTGTGTAATGTCAGTCTTTTTGTTATTATAAATGTGTTGTTTGCATGCAGCATTTTGAAGGTCTTGTGGAGGAACACTTGAGGCAACGCTCACATGCTATTCTCTTGGCTTGGAAGGCCTACATGGAAGGAGCTTCACCAGCTTTTGCATCTCAAGGGACTGAGCAGGTCAATCAGAAGTGCAGTTCTACAGGATTCAGAATCATGCTTCAAAAGCTCTTCCCAAAACTCGTCAAGGCATTTTCTGACAGAGGCATTGATTGCCATCAGTTGTCTGAGTAAAGAGATTGCACTCCTCCTTTCTATTCTACCACCCCTGTGAAAAACAAATTGAAGTTTGTTGTGTATCATATTAAAACAAATTTCCTGGTGTTTCAACTGAATAATAATCTTATTCCTATGTGCTGTATGTATTGATCTAAGTATGAACAAGAAATAAAGGAGTTTGGATTGGTGTGTGTAAGTTATAACTTCATTATTATTTTGTGTTCATTTGGATTGGAATCAGGATATTGGTCTCAAAGTCAAAAACACGTGCACTGCACTGCACAAGTAACTATATATACATTTCATTATGCAACAAAAGTTGAGGAAATTTGCAGGATCTCATTCTCACCACCACCACAACAATGGCAACAAGCAGATCCCCATGGATCAAATTCAAATCTACTCACCTCCTAAACCCTCCTAAAACCTTCTCATTCTTTCTCTCCCTCACTCTCCTCCTACTCCTCGCCACCCCAACAGTCTCCACAACCACAGTCAGTCCTCCCACCATCTCGTCCTCCAACTTCCTTAATTACTACACCCCCCACTGCCACCACATCGTCCCTCAATCCTCCTCAACTCTGTCACCCATCAATCTCTCCCTCGCCCACGACAAGGCCCTCCATTTCGACTATGCTTATTTGACCGGCGGTCCCCAGATTCTCCCTGCTGCGGGCGTTTCGTCTGTATCCATTTCCTTCCACCCCAAAAGAAACTCCATTTCGCTTACTCATTCACGTGACCTGCTTATGCTCCAAGCCTCCCTCAAATTCTACGTCCCTCCTCGGTTTAACGTCACTTGGCGCCGCAATTTGAGGAACATTTGGTTCCGGGGACCCAAGATTCCGGTGCGGCCGCGGTCTCTGGTGTTTGACTTATATGGGTATTGGTCGATGAGTACCAGGAAGCTGTGTATGGTGGGATCTGGGTCGAGTTATCCTAATTTGGGTGCTTTGAATTCCTTGACTGCTGTTTTGAAGCTTAATTACCCCAAGAATTTTGGTAATGTTAGTGGTTTGATTTATGGGGTTCTGGAGAGCTTGGGTGCTAAAGGTAGTTTTGGTTATTTTGAGCCTGTGTCAGTGTTGGCTATACCTCATTATGCTCAATATAATTATACTCTGTTGGGCAATGGGGATGGGACTGTGTGCAGTGGTACAGACATTGACGGTAATGATGGAAAGAAAGAAAATCTACATTTTATGTTGTTCGATCCTAGTATTTGTTTAACTAATTTGTACAGGTATGCTAGTTTCTTTCAATTGGAGTATGGGAGTGGTTGTGGGGGTAAATGCAATCCTTTGGGTGAGAGGTTTGCAACTTTGCCCAAGTTCATGAAAATTCAAGGTATGAGATGTGATGACGAACATGCTATTCGATTTTTAGTAGGTTTTCAAATCTCTGATTATCATGGTCCAGCTTCTCGTTTCGAGAGATCTTTTGATCCCAACACAATGTTAATTGGTGAGGGAACATGGGATGATAATAACAATAGGCTGTGTGTTGTGGCATGTCGACTCTTGAATCATGAGAACTCATTAGCTAATGCTTCTGTTGATGATTGCTCAATCAGGTTAAGCTTGAGATTCCCCAAAACCTTGACAATTAGAAATGGCAGTACAGTTGTGGGCCAACTTTGGAGCAATAAAACTGCAGATGAAACTGGCTACTTCAGCAGAATTGCATTTCATGGTTCTGGGAATAGGATATTGAGAGACCCTGATCTGAAATACAAGTATACTGTTCTTGACAGAGTGAGTAAATCCTGTTCCAGGCAAAAGATTGTCAAAGACAAAGGAAAGAAATACCCAAATGTTTATTCATTAGACATGAGGTTTGATATGTTAGTGAAAAATGTCAAGGGAGAAGTAGCACGGGGTTACTTGTCCCCTTTCTTTGTTGGTGATCAACTTTACCAGCCTTATCGAATGAGTAATAGCAAAAGTGGTCTTCTAAATATAAGCTACAAGATGAGATTCACAGCAAGTTCTGAATTTAAGTTGGGTGGTGTGGTTTTATCAAATGAATCAGTAGAAATTTCAGTTGAAGGGACATATGATAACAAGACTGGTACCCTGTGTATGATAGGATGTCGACATCCCATTTCACATGTTCAAAAATCAATAAGCGATGATTCAGAGGACTGTGAGATTTTTGTCCACATCCAATTTCACCCCCTAAATGCAAACGGCAGGGGTAACGTTAAGGGAACCATTGAGAGCATGAGGGAGAAATCAGACAATCTGCACTTTGAGCAGCTTGAGATATCTTCAGAGTCGATTTATACAAGCCAAGCAGCAGAATCCATCTGGAGAATGGATATGGAGATTATTATGGTTTTAATCTCAAATACTCTTGCCTGTTTGTTTGTGGGGATGCAACTCTATCATGTTAAACAGCATCCAAATGTGTTACCCTTTATTTCCTTCATGATGCTTGGTGTCCTCACTTTGGGTCATATGATGCCTCTTCTTCTAAATTTTGAAGCATTGTTTACAAAAAATCATAGCGGACAGAATTTTTTTCTTGAGACTGGTGGATGGCTCAAAGTAAATGAAGTGATAGTAAGGGTGGTTACAATGGTAGCATTTCTTTTGGAATTACGTCTTCTTCAACTTACATGGTCTGCCAGACAGAGGGATGGGAGCCATAAAATCTTTTGGACTTCTGAGAGGAGAGTTCTTTACATGTCTTTAGCATTGTACATAGGTGGTGGATTGATTGCTTGGTTTGTATATCAGTGGAAGGATTCTCATAGGAGTTCATATTTACGACTACGCCATATGAAGCATTATCAGTGGACAGAACTTAGCTCTTATGCTGGATTGATTCTGGATGGCTTCTTACTTCCACAAATAATGTTCAACTTTTTGTTGAATTCTAAAGAAAAGACTCTTGCCTTTACCTTCTTTTTTGGAACAACTATTGTCCGTTTATTACCCCATGCGTATGATCTTTATCGGGCCCACAGTTCATATTGGTACCTTGATTTATCATACATATATGCCAATCACAAGCAGGATATTTATTCCACAGCTTGGGACATTATAATTCCTATTTGTGGTCTATTGTTTGCTATCCTCATTTATTTGCAGCAGTGTATTGGCGGCCGCTGTATTGTTCCCAGGAGGTTCCTGAAGACTTCTCAATACGAAATGGTACCTGTGGTTGGCAGTGTGGAACTTTAAGGAGACGCATCTGCTTAGAATTCTATATTTTTCGTTCCAGAATATCTTCTTTCGAGGCATATAATGAGGTTTAAGGTAAAGGTGTTTCTCATAACTCTCTAAAGTGTAATTTGTGTGGAGTTAGTAATCAGTTTATTGGATTATCAATCTGAAATTGTACCACCGCTTTGTCAAAATCTTTTGCAAGTCATTTTTATTGAGAAAAACTGTTAGCATCTATATATTGATCGTTGTCAATGTATCTTTTGCATTTTTGGTCCTGTTATCCTTCTCAACATATATATTTCGATTTGTTTAGAGAGTTTGAAAGAAAAGTAAACTGAAGTAAAGACAAGGGTTCTTTATTCTATGTATAGAATCATTTTCTGAATTATTTCCTTCTGGTGCTCGTGCTTTTGATCCTTTTCAACTTATGAAGGTGCTCCTGTCAGAGGTTCCAATGACTGATTGCGGATGGCTCAAGTAGGTTATCTTATTGCATAAACGTTAAGGAGAGGGCATGACAGCCCTTGTATTGTTTGGATTTTTACTTGTTGTAAGTCAACCACTTTTCTGTCCTGATTCTGTTACCGTGAATGAATAAACCACAAAGGTTTGATTCAACTTTTCCATATTGAGGAATATAGTTGATTTTCACTCTGGAAAAAGCATCTTTTCTGGCTATATACTTTGCATGCTGCATGGTACGTAGGTGACAATTGCAGATCATGTCCAAATGTTGGCATCTCTCCTCACATGTTACTTACTCCCAAAAATATCCTTTGAATAAAGGGAAATTTAAGTCATTTGGAGGCACAAATTAAAGCTTTTAAGCTTCAACTACAAAGCATCTTAAAAGTTGTAGTGGCTTCAACTCACAAATCTGAGTAGTACTGGAGATGAAACACTCAAAAGTTACAAGTCCTCAACTAAGTCTTCAGTAAATTCCCAACTGGTGATGGCTTTGTTTTCCTGGGATTAAGTCATCAGATCATTGCATGGAATTACATCAAATATAATGATCGAGTTAATGGACCAAAACAAAAGGCAAAACCACTTTTCGTAAAGTTTTAATTTTAGTTGTGTTAACACTTTTTTGTCAGTATGTAACTTCATACAACATTATATACACAAGAGGTATAAAGTTGGGAAAAACTCAAAACAAAGTTGGAAGATATGGCAACTTCATTAAACCATTCTATAGGTACATAAAGCCATGATGATCCAAAGATAGAATATAGCTACCAATCTCACAAGTTTTACCAATTCGATCATAAACAAAATTGACACAGACGAGGATCATTAACTAAATTAATACTTATTTTCTCTTTAATAGTTGGGAATATTCGAGGAATTGTGGACATGATCAAATTAACCAAAACAAAATAATATAAAAAGAGAAGCCTTTTATTGACTACATAAAAGAACTAATAGAAGGAGGCTTTCTAAAGTTTTGCATCGAAGGTGCTTGTAGTAAGCAAGTTCTGACTTCTGACTATCCTTATAAACAAAAAAGAGGAGAAACTATCAAGTCTTTTACAAGACTATCCCATCCCTGTGGCTGTATGGTAGATAGAATAATTCACATATTGGTAACATAAAGCCTGTGACAGAGGGAATTGGAAGCTGAAAATTGTTATCATGTGAAAGAGCTGATGGAATGGAATCTGTTACCAATAGTCTTGACAAGAACATGAACCATTCCTAAAGTGATGAAATCGAAGCTTGTCTCGGACAACAATTTCTCTGTTAGTAACAACTGAGATGCACTTAATTGCTGAATGACAGTCTCCACACATTCGAAGGTTCTTTACTATTTTAAGGGTTGTTCCGGAGATGGTTTTCAGTAACCCAAATGCTATTGCAAGCTTCTCGCTATGATATCTAAGTGCATATTCTCTCTCTTCCTCTTCCAATTCGTGCATGACTGAATCAGCTACAGTTACATAACCTGCTTCTCTACACTGCCACATCAACTCATCTAAATACTGATAAATTTTGCTTGTCTCAGGGTGACATTTATCACCCATGCTAAACAAATAAGTCTTTTGATCAATTTCAATTGTGCTATACCCAACTTGCTTCTTTAAACGTTTTCGTATCATAATGTTTCTAATCACCTCTACTCGATCCATTCTACCTGCCAAAGCACATATATTGGAAAGCATCACGTAATGACCTGGATTTTCTGGTTCAACAGCAATGAGACGCTCAGCAACTTCAACTCCAAGATCAAAATTCTTATGCATTTTGCAAGCCCCAAGCATAGCAGTCCAGATAGCCGGTGCTGCCTTTTTAGGAACTGTTTCTTTGATGAATTCGTAAGCTTCATCGAGAAGCCCTGCTCGACCAAGCATATCCACCATACAAACGTGATGCTCTACACCTGGCACCAAGTGATATTCTCTCATACTAGAAAATATTTGACGCCCTTCATGTACTAGTCCTGAATGAGCACAGGCAGACAAAATAGCAATGAATGTAACATTGTTGGGGATTGCTTGACTCCGTCTCATTTGATGAAAAACCTCGACTGCTTGGACACCATAACCATTCACGCCATACCCAGAAATCATAGCCGTCCAAGCAACCACATTCTTTTCTTTCATTGAATCAAAAACTTCTCTTGCTTTCTTCACATTGCCACACCTCGCATACATATTAATTAACGAAGTCCCAATCATCACATTCAAACCAAAACCATTCCCAGTAACATGCTCATGGACCCAACTCCCCAGACCAAGTGCTCCCACCTGAGCACACGCCGATAACACACTGACAAACGTAGCCAAATCCGGCTGAAAACCTGCTTCCCTCATCTTATCAAACAATCGAAGGGCCTTGTTGGCAAGCCCATTTTGCTCGTACCCCGAAATAATCGAATTCCACGCAACGACACTTCTCTCCTGCATTTTATCAAACACCTTCCTCGCATTGCCCAGATCACAGGACTTGGCATAGAAAGAAACCAAAGCAGCCTGCACGTAGACATCCAACCCATACCCACTAACCAAAACCTGCCCATGAACAATTCTACCATGTTTTGAAGCAGATAAACCGGCACAAGCCTTAATAACAGACGTGAAAGTATAATTTGAAGGGGAAACACTAGAAAGAAGCATGCGACAATAGAAGTAAAGCGAATAAATGGTCAAGGCGTTAACTTTGGAGGTAGTCCTGATCAGGGTATTGAAGAGGAACGAATCAGGGTTCGAGACCGAGAAAAAGATTCGGCGTGTGTAGTCAATTGAGCCAGCAGCGCAAGCCAAAGTGAGGAGCTTGGTCAGGAGGGAACGGTTTTGACCAGAGCCAGAGAGTATAATGTAGGCGTGGACTTGTTGGAGAGGTTTAAGACGTTGGCCTGCGCGAAGAAGGTAATGGTAGGCTGGTGAGTGAATCTGTTTGGTTTCCATGTAAGTTTGCCATGACAGCTTGGGAGATTGATAGATACACACCAGCGCTTGGTGCTTTGGCACGCAGGAGGAGTTACGTTGGTACCTGGTAGGGTTGAAAACGCACCGTCTTAATTCATAATATCCAATTGATAGAAAAACAAATTAAATCTTTTTGGAAATTAAAAATTATTCATATATAAGATCTGCAGGCTGTGGGGTTCGAACCCACGCGCACTTATGTGCAGAATATCTTAAGTCTTCCCCCTTAACCTCTCGGGCAAACCTGCCAGCCATGGAGATGAGAGAAATATTTAAATAAATAATACAATGATTGGCACATTCTACCCGGCCTGATACGTGTGAGTTGTACTAAATATTAACTTCCAGCTAGTACTAGGCTTAAGTAACTCAATCCTATTCACGTTGTTCACAAATGAAGCTCCAACTTAACCTTGACTACGGTCCGATTTCTAACAGGTTAACCATCGGTTAGTGAACCCGTAATTACGGTTCAAAAACAGTAATCATGGTCCACGGTTTTAAACCGTAACCGGAACTATTATTAACGGTTC
>JANIMX020000059.1:3079345-3090089 GCA_024582655.2 Erythroxylum kunthianum
CCTCTCACTGATCAACCTGACAATTTGCCCCACTTGATTCTCCAAATTGTGAATCGAGACGTCTTAATTAGTTGAATCCCATGATATTAGGATTGTTAGTCATAAGATAATCTTTCATTTATTTCTATTGCTTCCAGTTTGTATTGACTCTATATATTGCCAAGTTGCTTAGTCTAAGAAATACATAATTTTTCTTCTCAAACACTTATTTCACAGCAACAATCTAGACAAATCCGAGTGCAAAGAAACAGGAATTTGGTAATCATCATGAAATCATGTCGAATATTGCGATTTATAGGATTCTGTGCCATGGCAGAAGCACTTCTTAGTTCTTAGAGATTTGATGGAGAAGGGAAAAGAAACCCACCGAATCAGTTGCTGCAGGTTCCCCCCTTCGTAAAGCTTTTAAAATTTGTATTTTCAAAGACTGTCTTGTCTCTGGAAAAGGATGGTCGCCTAACCCCAGGGGAACCCTAGGCATGAAGAAGCTTGTTTTGCTTAGTGCAGATTTTGCCTTAATGAAGTCTTATAGGTTGTGAAGAATGCAAAGACTTTGTGTAAAACTGAAGATAGAATAAGAAATTCTTCTTTGTTTGCTTGTCAATTTGTTTGCTTTCCTTCAAACTTTTCAATTTGTTTGAAAATTAATGAAATAAACCTTTTCTAGCAATGCATGTTTTCTGAAGATGTTAGTGAAAACTGATACCTTTCTTCCTACTCACATTCCAATCTAAGAGCATGTTATATAAATTCACCTCGTAATTGGATTTCCATTTGTCAGATAGGCCCAAGACACTCATGTAACGGACGCATAAGAATATTGCATAAAACATCCTGGACAAGATTCCTAAAATCAATAAACTACTACTACAT
The DNA here is from genome assembly GCA_024582655.2 of Erythroxylum kunthianum. Classification (NCBI taxonomy): domain Eukaryota; kingdom Viridiplantae; phylum Streptophyta; class Magnoliopsida; order Malpighiales; family Erythroxylaceae; genus Erythroxylum; species Erythroxylum kunthianum. The sequence goes on from JANIMX020000059.1 coordinate 3,080,219, forward strand.
CCTAGTGCACACATATAAAGGACCATGAGGCAGAAAGGTATTTGGGATGCCTTCCCTCATTATTAACACTATTAAACCATCCATGGATTCCGCAATCCTCAACCTACAACCAAAATTGACCACTATATTCTAATCAAAAGAGGGCGTTCATTCTCATAACCAAGTGAGTAGTAACCCAACAAAAACAATCAGAACCATATAAATGCAGAGGCCAATGAGTAGAAATTGTAGTCTTGTGCACACTACTAAAGGGTTTATGCATCCACGGACCTACAAGCATGACACAGATTTAAGGTTTGTCTGGAATTATTTGACGAAACACGTGATCCTATCCAGAGAGGGTAGATTTCAGGTCTCCATTGTTGTGGAGCTCCTTTACAATGTCGCAACCTCCTATCAGCTCCCCTTTGTAATAAAGCTGAGGAAAGGTTGGCCAATTTGACAAGACCTTTAAACCCTGCCTTACTTCCTCATCAGTTAAAATGTCAAAGGACCCAAAATTTATACCCTCCTCCCTCAGAGCATTCACAACCTGGGAACTAAACCCACATCGAGGAGCATCAGGAGTACCCTTTATAAAGACCATCACTGGTGAGGAAGTAATAAGACTCCTTAACCGATCTTCCATATTCTCTTTCGGAACAACACCTTTCTCAACCAAAACCCTTCCAAGTTCTCCACTTTTCTGCATCTCGAGCACAATATCTGATCCGCCAATGAGCTCACCCCTAATATATAATTGAGGATAGCTAGACCAGTTAGAATAAACTTTAAGGCCTTGACGGACTTCATCATCAGAAAGAATGTCAAAACTCTGGAAGTTGACCTTTTCTTCTCGAAGGATTTCAACAACCTTCCCACTGAAACCACATTTTGGTTCATCAGGTTTTCCCTTCATAAACAACATAACTGGGCTATAATTGATCAGGCCTTCCAGTCGAGAAGTCAGGCTTACACTCAATCCAGTGGATTCTGAGATGCCACCCTTTGCACTTCCACCTAAACTGTCTTTCGATACATTAGAACCAATAGAATCAATTCCATGATCCCTGAATATTTCTTTTAATTCACCACTCTCATGCATTGCTATTATTATGTCACTTCCACCAATAAGCTCTCCTTTGCAATAAAGCTGCGGATATGTTGGCCAGTTGGAGAACACCTTCAAACCTTCACGAACCTCCTTGTCTGATAATATATCAAAAGTTTCAAATATAACATTTTCATCCTTCAGAATATCAACAACTTTCCGGCTAAAACCACATCTAGGTGCTTCAGGATTCCCTTTCATAAATAGCATGAGAGGATGAGAGTCAATCACTTGCCTCAATCGTTTAGTTAATGCATCACTGAGACCGGGTTTCACTTGGTTTGCAAGTTGGGAAGAACCGTTTTCTTTAGCAAACTCTTTGACTGTCTCAAGGACAGTGGGTCCAGCAGCCATACCAAGGCTGGCTGGAACCGCAGGTTCTCCAGGGTTAACTGACCCAGCAACTTTAGCAACTTTGTTGGCCAAACTCGAAGGATCCGCACCTTCCAGTTTATCAATTTCCTTGCCATCCTGATGAAGAAAATACCTTAAAGCTATTTCATCTATATAAAAAAAATTATCAGGAGTAAAAAGCAATCTCGCCAAGGTGAAATCAACATACGTCCTTATAAGGATCGTAACTGTTTGAACATGATTAAAACATAAGTATTCCTCTGTCATGTTATTCCTGTCTCTAGTTGATTAGTCTCTTCGTTCCACATCTCATAGTCAGAGTTTACATTTCTTTAGGACTTTTTCGTTTACCAAAATTGAATTCTTGTTAACACAATCGCGGCAGTTTTAAAAATAAAATAAAATCAACTAATAGGCAACATCACAAAACTCAAAGATAGAAAGAAAAAGTGAAATTGGAGAATCCGGAAAGGTTTAAGATAGGACAACCTTGAAGAAAAGGAAAAAAGGCACAGCAGAAACAGAAAAAGCCTCAGAAATCTCCGGTTGGTCTTCAGCCTCAACCTGCAAAACCAAATCACCCATGAAACCAACAAGAATAGAAAAAATAAAGAAGCAAACAGATAGGGAGAAAGAGAAAGGACCCTGAGGAAGTGGGCATGAGGGAAATCAGTGGAGAGGTAGGAAAAGAGTTGGTCCATGTGATTAGAGGCCTCACACCATGCGGCCCAGAAGTGAAGGAAAACAGGTGCTGCTGTAGAGAGCAGGTTATCAAGCTCCGCCTTCGACTTCACGTCCTTGACGAACCCACCCATATTGGCTTTGGCTTCCATCGGAGAAACACACAAATCAATCTGTTTGTGTGTGCAATAAAATGGAAGGCGTTAGGATTTAGGAAATGATTAAATGAAATGAAATGAAAACCTAGACAGACAGTTAAATAGATAAGTTATTTATGAAATAATATTATTAATAGGCATAGGCTGTCTTTGTATTGCTGGGCCCGTGAATGTTTTAAAAATCAACCGTGGAATTCTTGTGTTTTTAATCTTTTCATATTCGCGTTTTACTATTGGCCCTTTTGGTTTTTATTGATTAGTCTAAGTCTATATATATATATATTTCTAGTTTCTACTAACAATCAGTTATAACTCTTGATCTAATAAACAAAACTTAGCATAATCCTATAAAGTTTATGCCACCATCAACCTCAGATTCATTTTAAAAGGAAAAGTTGAACAGAATGGCTACAGTAATCGCTTTCAACGATAAGACATGCTTTCCCTTATGGTGATGCAGCTTAAGTACAAATCTTTGCAACAAAAATTCCAACACACAAGTGGAATTTCAACAATCTATACATTAGTTTTTTAGCAAATTTTATGATTCAGGATCCTCTTCAGGCACTGAAACTGTTGGTCGGCGTCAACCCAGGATTTCCTAGAAGGACTGAAACCTCAAGTAAGTGATGAACAACCAACTTCCAAGGGCTTTGCAAGAATCAATGGAACAACATCTGAAAGACCCCATTCTTACAATTATCTTGCTAGGATAGGGGCACCACAAGCAGCAGGAGCATGCTTTCCCTCTTTATAAACAAGGTTCCCTCTGACAAAAGTTGCCAAAACCTTCCCAGAAAGCTTGGATCCGAAGTAGGCTGAGATGCTCTGTGAATGAAATTAAGAAGTCGGTGTTTCAAATAGGTCAGAACCAATTAGGTGATATGCATATAAGATAAAAATAACTTTCGTGATGTTCCCAATGAAATGCTCTTTAGGTTTTATTAGAAACATGAGATGGAGAAGTCAGTTTGCATACAGGATGTTTCATGTATACAGGAAGATCGTCATTGATCTCAAATTCTACACTTGGCTCCCATACAGCGATATCTGCATGTTTTCCAACCGCAATAGCTCCCTACAAAATGCAATCCAGAATCAGTTGACAAGTCTTTTGAGAATGACGATAAGTGTTAAATCTGCACCACCTTCAACTCTTGCCTAGCAAGATTCGCTGGCCTCTCACTCCACCACATTGCCAACTGTTCAAAAGTTGCTCCAAAGTTCCTCCCATGTGACCAAGTCACAGGAAGGACAAACTGCAGATATTATGATTTTGAGTCCAAAAAAGTAGGAAAACACGCAGCAAAATGGAACTGACTTCATTGTTTTATCACCACACAAATAAAGAAACAACTTAATTCTTTCGATATCTTATTCTTTGGGAATATATGCTCCCAAATTTTATTACCATAAAATTCCAATAAAGTCAATAGTCCACAATGAACAGCTGAGAGATGATAGGATATGTTCATAGGTAATGCATGGAAATGGAATTCAGGCCTAAACTACTAAATAGGCAGTGAATCCAGAATCACCTAGTAACTAATGATATATTTATCCTAGTGAACAAAATGCATATGCAGAGTGGCTGAAAATCTTCAACTAATAACTTACTCAACAGCACAGCCCATTAGGTAAATAATGAGGTTTTCCTTAGTACTTGACAAATTAATGAGATTATCAATAGCCACATTCAATGAAAGGTCCCAAGCCACTATTAAATACTTAATGGAGGATCATACCGGAAAATTTTTCACATATATGAAACAGTTACTAGGTTGATATGAATGAAGAATCAGTACCTGCAAAGATGATATACCACCCCAAGCCCTAAGGAAATTACCCTCACTAAGGAGTTTGAACTCAGGTATAGTTGGTGAATGATCAGAACTTAACATATCAATGTCTCCATCCTGAAATATAATTTTGAAGTAAAGCGACTAAGAATGATGAAAGTTGAACAGAAAATTTTGTGGATCTTTGAATTTTTAGCTACCAGAAGAGCCTTCCATAACATTTCTTTATTGGCTGCATCACGGATGGGCGGAGCACATTTAAAACGAGTATCTCCATCTTGAATCTTTTCTGCTGAAAAGGCCAGGTAATGAGGACATGTCTCAACAGTTACACTGTCCCCATCATTTTTGGCTCTCTGCATAACATGGCAAAGAGTTCAAACCAACTTTCCAGGACTAAGAAGATCCTTTCATACAACACAAGGAAATTTTAACAGATAAAGGTTACACCTATGCAAAAACATCTGCTTGATTTCCAGTTTTACATACTATGGTATGCAAAAATCCAATAAATGTTACTAAGAGTAACAATCTATGTGAAAAGATGAATGTAAAAGTACATAACAGACCTGACAGAGAAAAAGAGAATATGAAATGATAATATTCCAAATAACCACCTCAAGCTGGAAACTGATGGAATAAAAAGTAAGCAGATGAAAGAAGTTACCCGCAGAAGCTGCAAGGAAGAACCTGCATCAGACAAATGAACAATATGAAGATGAGCTCCTTCTGCTGGAGCACCAGTTCTTGTGTCTTTAGACACTGTTAAGAGCTCACTAATAGCTGCCTCCTCCCTGGTTAAGAAATCAAGTATCATCCGCTCTTTAGCACAAAAAGAAAAAGATGAAGCTAATTAAGCATTTACAATAAGCTTATAGATGAAGGGCATGGCAAATTTGCCTCTGGTGAGATGTGAAAAGGGATCAAGAAACTGGAAGTATATGAGTTAACTACCGTTGATTGATTCTTTAGTCTAACACTTACTCAGATGTTCCTGCCATAAACAATTTACATTTAACTAGCCATGCTCAAGTCATTGAAATAGCACATGTTGTAATCAATCACATTAATAATACTTCATTTGCCCCATCTTCAGATATACACCCAACAGAATTGAGGTTTGTTTAGACCAACTGGAAATGCACATATCAATGAGCTTTACCATGATGGTGGCCTTGTCTTAAGATATGTGGAGTAAGATCGGGGGTTATGTGCACCATCTTCTGAGTAGATTCCAGAATCTTGCTGAATCTCTGCATGAACAAGTAAAGGTCTTCTATATTTTGCCAAAACAGCTAGTCCCTCCTGTAGAAGGATATGATAATAACCTTATCAAAAGACCTCTTTTAAATGTTAGAGGTCCTTCTTTAGACAGACTCAACATTTGAACTATGAGCAAAATAGAAAATAGAAAGAACAGTTAAGAGATCACAGATATGATAAGATAATATATTAAGTGATGCTGGAAGATGCTTAAGGGCTAAACCTTGATATGGCTCGCATTGGTCATAGGGAAGTCGTTGATTCCCGAAGGACACATAAACGACTACAAAACAATACAAAAGAAGTTGGAAGGAAACAATCAGATAATCAAGAACAAGAGAAATCAGCTGACAAAACTTCTCTTCACAAAATGTAAATAGACGTCAGGAATATTGATGCAGGTGTATCAAAGCTGAAAAAGATGGAAATAGTCTATCGATAGTTTATGGTACAAATCGATATCAAAATAGAGTCATAAGAAAGCAATCACATCTTGGTCCACATTTAAGAATTAGTTTACAACAATCTTGACGAAGAGATATATTGTAGAAAGATATGTTAAAAATACTACCAAATAGCATAAGAAGATCATTGACACATCCTTTTAAGATGATTACCTTCAATCCAAGAGCGCCTGCATTTAGAAGAGCTTCCAGAGAGCTTCTGTTGAAAGCATTTTCAGGAACTAGCCCCCCCCAGAAACCTGTTTATATCAAAGTTCATACGTATATCCTTAGAAAATTGGTATAAGTGCAGCCCCAAAAGAGCAGATTGTTTCAAGAGCATACCAACATCAACATAGATATTATTCGCTGCAGCCTCAATCTATTCATGTATGTCAAACAAACAAAAAAGTAGTTAGTCAAGTAATCTCATTTCCAACAAGCAAAAGATAGTGCATATAATCATGATGAAGGGAATAGGAAAAAGATCTCCATCAAAGCACAAAAAAAGGTCCAAGTGCATGAAAGAAACATGTTTAAGCTATGCAAGATCCTTGAACCAGATGCAGTAATGCTACTCACAGTAATGGATTCTTAGATGAACCTCCTCACCTTGAGCCTTAGAGTTTCAGCAGAAACAGTTGAAGGGAAACTGTTTAGAGGCATATCAATCAATGTGGTAACACCACCTACAGGTATATAGTAAATGGAGTCAACACAACAACATCAAAACTAAGTGAAAAAGGGATTGTACAGAGCTTAAACGTTTAATACTTAAAAATGACACGAAAAAGATGTCACATGGATTTATATTAGCATCCCATATCTCATCTCAAATCAAAGTGCATTGTTAAACAGAAAATTCTATGCAGTATTGATTTGACAAAATCACAAAGAAACATAAATTCTTCTCGTGACAGATTATCACTTGAGGACTTTTCTCCTTTATCAATTAGATGTGCATTCAAGTGCTAACAGCCATAAGAAATTACCAGCAGCAGCTGCTTTAGTCCCTGAAGGAAATCCTTCCCATTCAGTTCTTCCAGGATCGTCAAGATGCACATGCCTGCCATGATCATGTAATATCATATTTCTCGATTATGTTTCAATGGTGAGAACTAGAAGTAAAGAATTAAAATTTCGGTTAGAAAATTTCTTCATCTTACACATCAATCAAACCAGGCATAAGAACAGCTTCTTTATAATCAAGTATTTGGTCTGCCTTGGAATTTCCATGCCAATCTTCTCCCTTAATTATGGCTATGATGTACCCATTCTTTACCTCAACTGTTAAGTAGCAAGTGTTTATCTAAGTAAAGGTTACAGCATAGCATAACAAAACAGCAATACCAACAAGATCAAGTAGGAAGCTAGCTGTTGTGGCACTATCAGATGTTACCATCTGATTGATTGTATATTTAGCAAGAGAAAGGGACTTTTGTGCAATCTTAATAGCTAAATACACACTTGTGCAATCAAATATCTGTTTGTACATCTCAAAACAAGTGAAACTAAAACAAACCTGCACCAGATATGATCCCTTGTGGTGTCACAATCCTCTTGCTGGTTAAGAAGTAGTGGCTGCGAGGAAGAAGGCTGCAGTCTGTGTGAGGAAGCTGCAAAGAAGGGCATTATGCTAACCTGAATTCATTCGTGCCTGACATAGCTAGCAGATTTTTCCTTAAAGAAGTGTTTTATATACATACATACATACATATATGAATTTGCTCTGTTCTAAGTCCCAGGAAAAATAATTGCTAAAAGTTTATAGAAACCCATTAATCCAAATTGACAATCCGTTTGACGTAGTTGCAGTGCATTCATGTCACATAATAACTTACTTATCAACAACAACAAGAGAAGATCATAAAAAGGCTGAACACTACAAAAGCGAAAGAGAGAAACAGCTCCCATTATCAGCCGCAAGGACATGAACCTACAAAACAGAAACCTACCCACAAGACAGCTACCAAACTTACAGTTGACTCCCAATCCCCAAGAGTGTTATCATGCAAAAAAGAAAAATAAAATAAATAAAAGCATATTAATAGCAACATGCACTCACCTCGGAGGAGTTGTGAACGTAGAAGTAGAAGATAAAGGAGGCAAGAAGAGCAAGCAGAGGTAGCATACGCCATTGAAGAGGGTCCATTACCTTCCTAACCCAACACTAATGACAGCTTTTTCTCTATCTCTTCAATTCCTTGTCAATTTCCGATTACACTCCAATCACAGCCTCGTGATGTAGTTCTGCCATGCCACTTCCTTCCCACTGAATTATTAAAAGTAATTAGTTTTTACTTTTCAACACCATGGAGGATAGTGCTACTTAACACTAACGGCACCCAATCTTAGGACGCCACGTATACGTATAAGACAGAAGAAAAGGCTCATCATCTCTGATACAATACGTGTCATCGAAATGATTCTACAATTACATATTAATAGTAATCAGAATGCAAGGTTTGATGATCCAGTAAGGAGTTGAAGCACATTACCAATGTGAAAGATTATTATGCAAAGTTCGATTTTTTTGTTGCATACCAGAGATGTACTTGGTAAGTTTTTTTAAAAGAGTGAAACCATAAATTGAGTACCTTGTGAAATTGTTCAATCCAAGAACCTCCAACAACTGTATGAAACAGCTAAAAGCCAGTATTTAGTATTTTAACATTCATATACAACATATAGAACCAATTAGAGGAATCACTAACTAAAAGTACAAGAATATCTGCAGGTTCAAGATTACAGCAAGCGTTGTTGCCCGAACCAACATTAACAAACACTAAAGTGAAGGTGACAAGGGAAACTAGCAATAAGGAGATCGATGATCTTAGGGCTCAAGGATTATGCTTTTTGTGTGATGAAAAGTTCACACCAGGGCATTGAGTTCACACTAGACATAAATATAAGAAGAAACAATTTCATATGTATATATATTGTAGTAGAAAGAGAACGTAGAGATGAGAGATGATGGAGAGGGTGAGATTTTAGATCATTCGCATGCCATTTCTATGCAAGTTATGATAGGAATTGCAACTACTTTGTAAAAACAAATGAAAGTAAGAGGTATTTTTAATAGAAGAGTGATCATATATTGATTGACAGTGGTATCACTCATAATTTCATTGATGGGTTTGGCAAAGAAAGATAAAAAAATTATTGGAAGATATAGAACCAATAATGATTACTCTTGGAGAAGGATTAAAGATTTGATGTAAGTAAAGTATAAGAATATGAAGTGGATGATGGATGGTCTTTCATTTCATTGGAATACTTTAGTGACTAAGATTAAGGGAAATAATATGGTATTAGAACTTTAATGGTTAGTTGCCTTGAATAATGTAGCTTTAATTACAAGAATAGTACTATGATGTTTGATTAGAAAAAAGAAAGGGGGAAGTTAAAAAATGGCTAAGAAAAATGAGCAAAATGGATATCAGAAAGACGGTTTGAGAAAAATATGAAAGATGCGGATGTTGTTTGCAATTTTTTTTGGTTATTGAATTATTTAGATCAAATAAAATGAGAACAATTAGTCAAATGTGAAGTTCAATATTTAGAGATGTAGGTGGAAGACGGGGAAAAAGTATGAAAGATCAACAACTTATTAATAAGTTGTTAAAGCAATACAATGATGTCTTTGGTGAACCAATAGATTTACCATCTAAAAGGAAATATAATCATCGAATTCTTTTGAAAGAGAGTCCTGAGGATATTAATATGAGACCTTATAGTTATGTGAGTGAACTGCGACTTTTCGTGCTTTCGATTTTTCAAATCTTCGGTTTTACGCTACCGAAGACTGGATCTAATTTAATAAAGGCGGTGGTGTGTAAACACTGGATATTAACTTAGTCGCTTTGATTCCGCAAGTGCACGGGTCATTCAAGTAATAAAGTATGTGTAAGCACGAATATTGTCCTCTAGAGACTAGTTAAGTATTCTCTTTGGACCTCGTTAATTGTCTAGCTCACAAATTGTTGGAGGTAGTGAAGGAACCAAAATTACTAATATATACTAAGAGAGAAAAGAAAAATAAATATAGATTGACGGTGGATAATTCACCTGAATATTGAATTC
>JANIMX020000060.1:7140-18370 GCA_024582655.2 Erythroxylum kunthianum
GACTTGAAATCCAAATAAATTTTCTCAACACCCACTTATTTATTCCAATAAGCCCAAATTAAATGCACGATTTTTTTCCCACTTACTTAACAAATCATTTAACTCCAATTTCACATATTTTTACTTAATCCACTATTCTCCACAATTAATTTGCACAATCTCTACTAGGGTAGGATTTGGGCCATTACAATTCCAATCTCTTTTAGGGTTATAAGTTAACAAGAGGAAGAGCAACTTCTTCTTTTCAACAAGAAATGTCAATCTGGCTACATCAATCTTTGAGTCCACTAGTTAACAATGGCCAATATTTCTTTTAAATACTTAGGTGTTCCCATAATCTCCTCAAGGATCATATACATGGATTGTCCTAGATGCTATATCAAGGAGAATATGTTATATGGTGAAAGCTTGTCAATCAACACCAAAGAGAAACTTATATGGATAAAGGTGTGCGAACCAAAAAACTAAGGAGGCTTATGACTAAAAGCCTTAAGATCTGTCAATAAAATGCTTCTTTCCAATAGAATTTGGAAGCTTTTCATTGATCCAGAATCAATTTGGGTCAAGTTGATTCATTCCTATGTTCTAAAAGGCATTTTTTGTTTTGGATAATTACCCCTAAAGCCTCGCTTCTCTTAGACAATGTCCAAATATTGAAGTTAATGAACAATTTATCTCCTTACATTTATCATAGTATAGGAATGAGGTATGCATATGATTATGATATGATACTTGTCACACTTTTGGCGCTTTTATAAAACATCCATACTGTAAACTTGATGCATCGTATTCCAGCTAATACTAGAGTTAGCATATTTGTCTTAGGTATTTCCTTGTTGATCACCTCTCATTTTCAAGGCTTAAGTTATCTCATTTTCAAAATTTTGCCTCCTTATTTCCCCAAAGCCTCAAGCACATATAAGATCTTCTAGACATGCCATAACTCGGGCGCCTTGACAAACCAATCCCATTTTAATCTCTTCTCAGCTCTCCAACCATTTGTTAGTTGGTACAAATTGGTACGGAGCTTAACCAATCTTCCCAAAGCTTCTTTCATCCTTTAGTTTGCTGTTAGAGGGAGGATAAGCACCAATGATAGACTTTTCTATGGTTCCTTTACCAACTCATGTTATATATTGTACAATACTCATTCTGAAGACACCAATCACCTATTCTTTTAACATGAATTTGTCAAAGGAACAAACGTCTTTATAACTTTGTAGGATTAATTGTGCTACTTCTACATGGGATCAACTTGTGACATGAGCTTCTTTAGTCAAGTTTAAGAGAACCGATGATTGTAAATTATTTAATGTAACTTTTAGTAGTTTGTTCTACTCCATTTGGCAAGAGAGGAGCAATATGATTATTCAATGGAAGAGTCAGAACCCCAACTGTTTCCACGGTAGCAATTTGGCTTAGATCCAAGAAACCATTGTAATAAGAATGAAATAATGCAAATTCAACATTTATTTAGCTCAAAAGTGGAACTTATAGAGATCTTCCAATCCTTCTTATAGGCCTAACATAAACTCAACTTTAATAAGATGGGTTTAGATGGCCATAAAGACTAGTTATTGAAAAGTCAATGCTTACTTTGTTATTAAGATAAAGTTAATGACTTATTTGCTTTGTAAATACACTAGATTATAGTTGTTGTCGTGATAACACATGGACATGAATGTATGGATATACCTCTTCCTTATCCCCTTTTCAATATAAATTCTTCCTTTTAAGAAATTGAAGCATATAATGAGAGTTATATTAAAATGGGAAACAAAATCAAATGTTAACCAATAACATATAAAAATATTTCAAACAAATATATAAGGTATCAAATTAAAGGTGAATTTTTGGATAAATAGTCAAGCAACATCATGAATATAAAAATAAAATCAAATAAATTTAAAAAGTAAAAATTGATGTAGAGAGAAGGGAAAAAAATTATACAAAGACTTATAATAGAAATGAACGATGACCATTATTTTAAATTTATTTAAATCACATTAATGTGGTCAAGCCTTAGAGTAATGGTAAAGTTATTTTTTTGTGACTGAAAGGCCACAAGTTCGAGTAACGGAAACAGTCTCTTTATAAAAAACATATAAGAGGAAGGTTGCGTACAATTAATGTCCCTTATCCAACTCTCGTAAAGCGAAAAAATTGAGTTTGTTGTGGTTGTCGTCACATTAATCTGGTCAAATAGGAAATGTATAAAATTTCTAAATAATTAATATATCAAATAAAGAAAATTTAAATATAATATCCGTGTTTTTTAATTTATTTTAAAATTTTGATCGTATATTAACTTTTAATTTTACGTGGCACTCACTTAGATTAAATAAGTACACTGGCGTGTTTACTTAAACGGTTAAAAACCCTACTCTCACATCCACCTGTGATCAAAACCATCGACTGAAAACGAAAACATCAAAAACCAAAGAAATCAGAATCGGAAGTTTGTTCAAAGAGATGCCACAGGTAAGGATAATAGCAAAGAATTTCATGGACATGGTGGCTTCGTTGCCAGCCATGAAGCTGGACAAGCTTTACCATAACTCTTTCATTTGTGAAGCCATCCTCAGGTCCCCATTCTTTCTTGCTCTGTATCTTAGGCATACATACGTATGTGATCCAATGGCTCTATTTGGTGCGACAAATTTAGAGTTGATTTTGGGGTTTTGGTCAGGTCGCTGCCTCCATTGGCTAAGAAGTATGTGTTGCAAATGATTTACATGGAAGGTCCAGTTCCTGCAAAGTCTCTTGAGGAATGGGTGCTCGCTGATGGATTCTCCAAGCATAAGGTCGCCATTGATCGCTTGATTCAGTTGAGAGTTTTTATGGAAACTACGGAACGGTAAACACCACCCTATTTAAGTACCATCTTTTCGTTTTTTAAAGTTGCTTCTGCAATGACACTAATAAGGGAGATTGGAATGACAATAATAATATAAAGATCCGAACTTTAGTCCATTTGTGGCTTTTCCCTTTCATCTGGTGAGAGATAAACTTTCAGTGAACATTTTTAATTGCAATTTGTGTGTATGGTATGTGTATTACATATATATTGAGTTTCAATTATCCTGTTAGGATTGATCTATAACAATTTGGTCGATGATTCCCTTTGTTTTTTAGATTTCCTTTAGCTTGCAACATTTAATTACAAATGGAAAATTTTCATCATCTTATACTTTCTCGCTTTTCCCGAATTCATTTGCCACTGACAGGAAAAAGGAAACTAGTTATCGATTAAACCCTACTTTTCAAAGTAACCTCCAGAAGCATTTGACTAAAGGGTAAGTTCTTATATTCAACAATGTGGGTTTCTTTTATTCGATTCTTACGTCAAGATGATGTATTTCTTGATGTTTCCTTTTGCTGGAGGTTCTGGGTTCTGGCTGTGAATTTTGTATGATAGCTCTAAATTTTCAATTTGGCCTGATTTGCTATATAAGTTGTTAGCATAGAAATACTATCTTATGAATTGCTTTATTCATTTTTCTGCTTTTTCAATCTCATCTTGGATAATGAAAACCAAAGAATAGTCAAGCCTAACTAGCAAAAAATTCCCTGCTTGTTTGCTCATGTTTTCTAAACGTTCTAGCTGTATTGTTTTCTTTCCTTTAATTTATGGTATTGTATTCTTTGGCCTGGACAGACTGTTTTCTGAGTATTCAAATGCTTTGATCATATTTTACGACTGATATTTGAAAGTTGCAACTCGGACACCGCAGTGGAGTTTTGCCAAGGGAACCAATGCCTTCCAATATAACTGTAAGGCTCCCAAGCTTGGAGGAACTTGATGCCTATGCTCTTGAACAGTGGGAGGTCTGAACTTAATCTATGTGTTTCACCTAGCAGTCTTGTTTGCTTATGTGTGTTTAGGAAATATTTAGAGTAGTTCCTGTCTTCCATGGTGACTACTGCTGCATGGATTGGCTTAACTAGCTTTCTGCATTGTTTACTAATCTTATAGAAGATCTCATTTCTATATGATAACGTACATTTATGTATGTTCAGTGTTTCCTGTTGCAACTCATAAATTCATCCCAAGCAGAAAAACTGACAAACTTTAGCTCATCAATGATAAGAGTTTTCCAGCGAGGCCTTTTAAGTCAGAGGTATCATCTCAATGGAGTCCATGTATGCATTGTTATCTCCACTTGGATATTAGGTGTTATTACCTTTAGTATGTAATATGCTTTGTATGTTCATTTCCTTCAGGGATAACAAAGAAGCTCCAAGATTAACTGAGAGTGGATTCCAGTTTCTGGTATGCATCTCTCTGGTCATAAGTTATTTGCCATTCTCATGTTGGTTGCTAGAATTTGAGGCTTTTTTTATTTTGTGACAGCTGATGGATACAAATGCACAATTGTGGTATATCGTCAGGGAATATATCTCAAATTCCGAGGTAAAAACTCATTTACTTCTTTACATTGTTTCTCTGTAGAGTTGTGGCCTAACAACTTCTGGATTCTGACTGATTGTTATTGTCGATGTGAATCTGTTACTTGAATCTACATTTTATGGAGAAATTAGAGAACATTATACAGTGGATAAAAGGTTACATTGAATTTGGGTAATATTGACTGAGATGCCTAGCATTTTTATGGAAAACCTTGTCTAACTTCATCTTAAAACTTGTGTTCTAGAAAAAATTAATGTAGACAGCAAAGGAACCAAGTTCGTAATGTTTCTTCTTTGGTTTGATAAAACTTTGTCTGCAACTGATTGACTGCTTAATATGAGATTTGCTTCTCAAGCTTCTTAAAAAGAATTGGTTCCACTCAGCTGAAATTTTGAAGTTAGCGCTGATACAACTTGCACTATTTGATAAAGGTGTTTTTCCTCCTCATTCTTTTATTCATGTATTGGTTTGATTGTGTTTTAGAGATTGTAAATGTGTGATGTGTTTCAAACTGTTTGTAACTACAATATTATTATCAGGATCTTTGGAATCTTGCAGATACATCAAGTAATATCTTTTTCTTAATTCAAGGCGTTCTTTTCTTTGGTTCAGGAGCGAGGCGTAGATCCAGCAGATCTTATTTCGTTTCTACTAGAGCTTAGTTTTCATATAATGGGCGAGGTATTAGATTCAGTGCATGAATCTTCATCACTTAGTGGGAATGAAGTTTATATTGTCTTAGTGTTAGATCTTTGCTGTTCTTATTAATATCTTTTAATATTGCTTTTGAGGAATCTTATGATGTTATATTGTGGATAATCTAGGCTTACAATATGAATACGCTAAATGAGATTCAGAGGACTACGATCAAGGACCTTGCTGACTTGGGATTGATTAAACTTCAACAGGTTATTTTGATCTTTGCTTTCCTAGTTTTCTCTATAATGGTGACCTTGCAGATGATGACTTGTGTCTTTATGTACATTACCAGGGTAGGAAAGAGAGTTGGTTCATACCTACCAAATTAACCACAAATCTTTCAGTGAGCTTAACAGATTCATCAACACGGAAACAGGTCTGCTAGAAGTCAAATCCATATCTGCCTGGATTTTATCAATGAATTTGTCTTTTAGTGTTTTTCTTTTATTTCCTTGTGAAGACCAATTGGAACTTGATCACCCTTGCTTATTTAGATAGTGATATTGCCTGTAGTAAACAGGTCTCTTTGTAGATGATCATCATACTTGCCTGATCTGTTACTTGCATGGCCATCATGTCTGGTTACTTGTTTTCATGGTTTTGCTTGGAACAAATCTCCAGTAGCTACAGGTTAATGTCATTGTTTGGCTTCATGTTTACTAGGTTTTACCACTAAGGATAACAATTTACTTGCGGAGCCTTAGAATGAAGCAATTCAGTTCCAATATCTTCTTGCTGTATTATATCTGCATCATCTTCATCAGTCTGTATATTCTTTAATGTGCATTTTTTCACCAAAGTCCTAATTCCCATTCTCAATCTTCCACATACTTCTCTAGTTATCATTTTCCCTACATGTGGAATGTCAACTTCTATTTGGTTTCTTAAGTATGTGAATTTGTTGGTTATCTTTTTAGTTAGAAATGTACTTGGATGCAAGCCAGGTTTATGCCTTACTATATTGTCTTATTTTCAGGGATTTGTTGTTGTGGAAACCAACTTCCGGATGTATGCTTATTCAACATCGAAGCTACATTGTGAGATTTTACGTCTTTTCTCAAGGTGCGCTGTCTTCATGGTCTAGAAATCCATTTCTACATGGCGCCTCAGAAAGTTCTCAAGTGTTCTCATATTATTTCTTCATTTAATTTCATCTGCCCTGTGTACAGGATAGAATATCAACTTCCCAACCTTATAGTTGGATCAATAACAAAAGAGAGTCTGTATAATGCTTTTGATAATGGCATTACAGCTGAGCAGGTGAATTATATTCTTCAATAATGGACTCTTCTTATGCTCAATTTCTTGCCTGACCAACACAATTGAATCTGCAAAAATTTCTCAATGTATATAAACCCATTTGAAGTATGCCAACCTTGGTCTTTTGTACTGAGTTCCTTCAGACGAGCATGTTTCATACTGAACTGAGCATTTCGTGAGACAGGTGTCATTAAGGTGCCAGATTCAAGAAATATATTATGCTAATATTTATTAGGTTTTAATACTCCATTTTGATGACTGTAGATAGTTGCCTTTCTTCAGCAAAATGCTCACCCTCGAGTTGCAGAGAGAATACCATCTGTTCCTGAAAATGTTATGGATCAGGTCATAATCCTATCTTTTTCATGTTCAATTTGATTCAATTGAGACAAGATGTGCTGACATCTTCATGTTGTTTGAACATTAGCCAACATTGCCTTAAAGCCAAAATAAACCATGGTGTATGGCTACAATTCTGGACTTCTGATGATTTGAATTTCATGCTTTTGGTGACAGATAAGGCTGTGGGAATCAGATCTCAACAGGGTTGAGATGACCCCTGCACATCTCTATGATGAATTCCCTTCTAGGGTAAATTTTCTCTCATTTGGAACACAAATTTATTCATTGTGCTCGTGTCATTGATGAGGTAGCTTGCATCATTTGACAGGATGTATTTGATGCTGCATGTGACTATGCACGAGAATGGGGTGGTTTGCTATGGGAGGATTCAAAAAAAATGCGCCTGGTAGTGAAGGCAGAAATTCACATGCAGATGCGGGAGTTTCTCCGTGGTCAAAAGCAGTAGACAAGATGTCGACAACGTTATACAGAGGCATTGAACCCCATCTAAAAACTAGCGAGCATGGGAGGAAAAACTGATGACTGCAAACTACTAATAATTGAGTTTTCCTCTTCCAGAAGAATATTTAAGGTGCTATTTGAATGGTATCCAGGAAAGAAGGTGCATGGATTTCAGGAACACTCTGATGTTGACCTCAAGACAGAGAGGTGATCGCTGATTATGTGCAGTTGTATGTGATGTTTGAATATTGTTAATTATATTCCTCTGAAGAAAAAAGGGTAGTTTAATAGTCAAATGGTCTCCTCTTGTATCCAGTTGTAAGAAAATAAGTTGAAGGGGTGGTGTATCATGTCAGAGGGCGTGCAATTCACAAACTAGAGACTAGTTAACTTGGTGTTGGCAGTTCGGCAATTTGATTTATTAGTAGTTAAACATTGGTATATCAATGTGAGGAAGAGCTCTTTTTAGTAGCAGCACAAGTAATATAGAACGAGTAAAGGTTGATATTTCATACTTAATTTACATATTTCATGGCAATATTTTACAGAAACAATATATAACAGAAGTAATGGAGAAGTGAGATTAAAGATCAGAATTTCATATTTATTGAAGTAATGAAGAACAGAGAATAGAGATCAAAACACCAAATTTTACTAATAGAGAATATAGGGTAGAGATTCAGTTAAAAAGATTCACACTAATGTGCTTATTTGAGATATGAGATGACCAAAGTGAGATTGAACAATCTCTTGAGTATGTGATAACCGATTGACCACTATGCCACAGCAACATGAAGAGTTCATGAAGGCGTTACTATTCCAAAGATGTCATTTCCTTCTGTTGAGTGTATTTTTGTGACGAGATTCTTTCAAATTTGCTTATAGCTAAGCTAATGTTTGAGAAGGATCTGAAAACGACCAGTAATAAATGCATTATCTTCAATAAATCTGAAACCATAAAAAACACGCCGAAAAAACTAATATAGTCTCTTCATTTTTTCTTTAATTGGATCAAATTATCAGTCATTTTTATGTAATCGGAAGGTTACGGATTCGAGTTACAGAAATAATTTTTTTGTAAAAAATATAAAAAAAAAACTGTGTACAATTGATGACTATTACCTAATTTTTATAAAGCCGAAAAATTAAGTTTATTATTTTATACCGTGTTTTCAGTCATTTTTATGCTTTGACAAGAAAACGAAAAGAAACACAATGTTTATGAAGTCTCCTGATATGGTATGGGATTCCATGTGATTGTGAACTTTGGATGTTATAAGAGTCCAGCAGAAGGACATTGAAGAGACATCTTTTGATGATTTTCCATGGTAAAGCACTTTTTCTTTGCAACTACTGCACCCCTTTCCTAGTAGATTTCCTTAAGTTGTTATTCCCTCGCTTATCCTATTTCAAGTGTTCCAATCCGTAGGCAAATTTTCAACTCTTCCAGGTTACCATTGCTTAAGAGCTACTTGACACTGCCGTAAGTTGAGATTTATGATTTTCTCCATATGACAGATTACTTTCCATTTGCTTGAAAATGGTAGTACAAATTGCAGCACCAAACATGAATATGACCATGTTCAGCAAAACAAGAAACAACGGAATTCTAGGGAAATCTTGTTGTTCATTATGGTTGCTGTTACGAAAATTTTTCGAGTGCAATGAAATTGGAGTAATTTTGTCAAGTCTTTGTGTGGCGGTTAAGCTTAAATCACAAAGTTCAACTCAGTCTTCTCTTCATGATTGTCGACCAATAATTCTGTTTGTTTTTAAATACCTTAGGATGCTCGTGTTTTAAGTGTTTCACTCACACTCTCAATTATATAAGGATTTTAGAAAAATAATCAAATAGATAAACAATAGAAATGTCATAATGCCAACATTTTATTAATCAAATCGTAAAATACAATACAAAGGGATTCAAGTTTCTTCCAACTTAAAGAACTCTACAAAAATACCATTCAAAAGAATTCCCTAATTGAAGCTCTCACAAAGAACTCTCTCAGAACTCTCATCTCTCATATAGATGATTTAATAGACCAATTCACATACAAATGATGCATTTGTATAAGCTTATAAGAACTTAGGAACCAAGTAAATTAAAACTACTCATTTTCACTATTACCTCACCAAGTCAGTCAGAAGATGCCACTTCTTCTACTAACATCACTGTATTAATGAAAAGTTATCAACTTTAGGTCACTAAATCCTCTTTTGCATCAGGAATAAGTGTTTGGAAGATGCTTATTCGTTGCCATGTCATTCGACTCACTTTTTCACTACTTGAAGAATTGCTCCCACCATGTAAGATAGTGCTTCTATTTTCTTAGGTCACTACTTGCATGTTATTATCATGTGTCACTACATCATTGCATCTTGAAGCTAAGTGCCTTGATGAGCCTTTTGTTTAACCATCCAAATCTATTTTTATGCATGGTCTATCTAAGTATGCCCATAGTGCAGTCTCATTGCTCTATGACCTACGTAGCAATAATCTAAGTCATTATATAATAAACCTCACATCTTTACATATTTTTCGACCTCTTCATCGAAGTTAAGTACTTTTTCATACCCTCAGACTTAACATGACTTAGTTGCACATTTTATCTTTTGATCTCATATAAGAATCTTGCCTATCGTTAAAGATTTTCGTCAATGCGCACCATCGCATACTAATGCTCGCCTACTCTTGAGCTTTCATTGACAATGTCCGTTTTGCCTTGCTTACTTGTAAGTCATTGCCTTGTTCTGTCAACCTAACTGCCAAACATTGGGAAAGGGTTGCCAACACTTATATGATTTTTTAACTTAGACTTAAGGGTCTAACAAATCACCCTTGCTAGAAGAACTCGATGCCCTCGTGGAAATAATTCATGGGCACTCCTCCGAATATGATTCCCTTAAAGATTCTTTAGCCAAAATTTTCATAAGCACATCAACTACTTACCATTTTCTCTCTCCATTGAGTTTTTCTTTTCTTTTATTTGGAATCTCCTTCATAAGGTCTATTGTACTCAATATAGCATAGTTATTGACGTAGATTTCTTTTGTCGAGTATTTACATTCTTTTCTTTAATCCTTCAAATCATGGAATTCACGAGTAAAATGATGTCTTTAATAAATTAAACAAGCAATATTCTAATTTGTTTTATTTTTTGACTTATATTGAGAATATTCACACACTTTTTCATTGCCTTTTTTTCTAATTTATTATGTGTTCTACCATTTTTCTTACCCTTATTGATAGTTTGAATAGGTGGTGGCATTTGGAGATCTCCAAGGCATCTGCAGCCATTGTTGCACATGGGAAGTCTTTAATGTTTTACCTTTGAAACTCTATTTGTGTTTAAAACTTGCAAGCCGTTTATGAAATTGAATAAATTGTCTTCCTTCGATATGTTTTGCACATCCAAGATCAAGTATGTGAATTTTCTCATATACTATCATATTGATCTATCTTGCTTCAACCATTTCAAAGATTCCTTTGCGATCCAAAAAGTGTTCTTATAGAAGAACTGATCTATTAGCTTCTTCATTTTCTCCTAAGTATCAATGATAGGTCTAACCACACTGATGTTAATAAAGGTTCTCGTTCTCCACCATAACTTTGCATCATTTGTTATGTATATTACCGTAATCGATACTTTTTCTAAATCGAACATCTTTTTCCACCACAAAGTATTGCTTCATATACCATAAATATTTTGGAGCTCTTTGTCACTCCACTTGCCATAAAAAAACTTGGGGCTCATGCACCTTCACTAAAGTATTCTACGATTAGACTCTTAATTTATACCTAGATATAATATGCTTGAGCAACAATATGTCATAACCCATCTTCTTATGTCACGCCTTGGACCACACCGAGCACATGACAATCGCCGCATACCCAGGCTAAAGACACTTACGATACCCTTAAACCGACTATGCAAGCCTTACAGAGTATCTATACTCCAATAGTTTAGAAAACACTATACATTTACAACAATTCTTGAAAGAAAAATAATTAAACAACAAAAATATTTTAAATACATTTATAAACCAATCTTTTTA
>JANIMX020000060.1:46598-57385 GCA_024582655.2 Erythroxylum kunthianum
TCCAAATCAATGTCATACATCACTATGGTCTTTTCTCCACATTCTTTAGGCATAACATAACAATTCACATATTCCTCATTTTCAATGCTTTCATGCATATACAACATCATCAATATCTGAAACATTATGTAAACTAACCAATTTCACCATAACTGGACAATTCATCAAAATGACCAATATACCCCTATTCGGCCATAGTCCATTTTTCACACATTATGATTTTTCATTCATGTTAAGCATCTTACACATTCATTTGATACTCTAGGATGCAATGGAAGCATCAAATTGGTCCAATTTGACGTAATTTCATAAAAAAACCCCCAATTTGTAACCTAATTAGGGTTTTCCAATTTGACGTAATTTCATAAAAAAAACCCCCAATTTGTAACCTAATTAGGGTTTTTCATAAATTCCATGCTCAAATTGAATGCTCTAAATCATGATTTATAACTTATATAGCATTTATAACATCATACTAAAAGGATACACTAAAAATCCAAATGTAGAGAGAGAAATTAGCAAAATACCTAAACTATCTATTTGAGAGATCTTGAAATCCTTTAGTTTTCTCCCAAAACCAATACTTGATTTAGCTTCCTTGCCCCTTAATTAGTTTAGTTGCACCTTAAATTGAAGAAAAATGGTGGAGGAATGGTGTGGGCTAGGTGGCCGAATCTCCTCTCTCTCTCTTCACATTTTCTTTTGTTTTTCCAAGCTTTTTATTTGGGTTTTAATGGTGGAATATGGTGTATGTTATGAATTAAAGGTGGAAGAAATAAAATTCAAGGTTTTTAATTGACCAAAATAGTAAATTACCATAATACCCTTAGTTTAACCTAAATGACCATTTTGACTTTCGAGCCTCACCGAACTTCGTAATTTCGTCCAAACGAAACTTTTATTTTTACCATGGTCCCGGGGTTGTAAGGAATCATTTTTTAGTTCTGTAAAATTTTTCGTAAAAAATTTATGTGGACCTTTAAAAGTGACAGATGACCAAAATGCCCTTACTTTAACAAAATAGGTATTTACGTCACTTTGGCTTTAACTTTTCAACGAACCTAGAATTTTGTGTCGGAGCGCCTCCAGGGCCTTAGAACACATGTAACTCGGTCCTTGTGACCCCCGTCATCCATCAGAACTCGGTTAGGCGACTTTAGAAGCTTATTCTTCAAAATTCGCCTTTACCGTAAAAGTGAGCTTTACAACCGATTATCTCTTGGATATTGCAATCAGAAAGTACTATTACATTCTAGAATTTACCAACAGGTAATCTTATAGCATGACACAGTAATATGCCCATATACAGGAGTATCAGGGTTTACAAGGAAACTTGACTCTAACCAAACCCATTAATTAGAATCAAAGTTATGAAGCTTTTGATCGCTACAAGTTGTCTTGATAAGATCAAATGAAGTTCCTATTAAAGAACAATGAGGAAATTCGCACCAAGTGAAGAAAACTTTCAATTTGATTTCTATATTGATAATTCATAAATTACATCAATAAGACAACCTACTTTCAATTTGATTTCTACATTGATAATCCATAAATTACATCAATAAGACAACCTCTTTTATAGGCATAAACTTCCTAAGAACTAGAAACCTAAAAGGAAAAGAAAACTAAAGTCCTAAAAGAATATTCCTTATCAAGTGTAACAAGGATTAAAATACTAATTATTGAAGTTACTTTAACTAGGACTCTTGGAACCCTATTTCAGTTCATATCCTTAATTTCATAAGGAATCCTAATCCAATTAGAAATTAACTACATCTTAAGTGCTGGCCTTATTATGAAACTAGAAAAAAAATACAAAACAATATTAACACGCTTTGGGCTCTATAATTAAGGTATAGACCAATTGTAACAAAGCATGCTGATCAGTAAAACAAAAAGAACTAAAGCCATTAAATACATCTTAATTATGTGAATTAAGCTCCATTTAACTTAAAAATAACTGGAATAGGCTATTATACATTCTCCAAGCCTTATTCTTTGTGTATTAAGCATATTCCATCTTGGACAATACATAGAAAAGTAATTAATCTTAGCAATACAACTTATTCATCTTAAACATTCTCTTTTTTCGCATCTATATGATTAATCCTTGTAAATTTATCTTCATACATTTTGTAGTCATTGTATCCTCAATTCCTTATAAATGATCATTCTACAAATAGGCGCTCATATAAGTTTATCTCCATCAATTAGAAACTAGGACACCCATCATTCTCCTACTTAAGACATTTGGTTCTAAACTTGTTTTCAAACTTGGATTATACAATGTTCAAATGAAAAACTTGTATTTCAGCAAAATTCATCGTGTTTCTTATCTAATAAATTCAAAAAGGCATGAAACACTATTGGTTTATATACTTTGATATTTGAGGACCATCTCCTTTTTAAACTTTTTAGGCATTAAATGCTATGTATTTTTTTGAATTATTGAACTAGTATGATTTGGTTATATTTGATGAAAAATAAAATTAAGGTTGCTATAATTTTTTTCTCTTTCCATACTATGGTCAAGACTTATTTCTATACTATACTTTAGATCCTCCATTCAAACATTAGTGTAGGGTATGATAATAAGGAATTGCGAGAATACTCTTGTACATGCATATTGTACCATAAGATAATATCCTCTCAAATAGTTTTAGAAATACATGGCCTTTTTTTAGCAAGAGCACATACACCCAACAATATTGGACAAATATAATTTTCCTTGTTGTGTACTTGTTAAATCAAATGCCTTCTAGAGTGTTGAATTTTTAGACTTCATTGCAGGCACTAGCCTATCATGTACCTCTTCCTTCTACGATCATGCTTATACAAAGAATATTTGGATGTGTGGCCTATGTCCACCTTCATAAAAATTATA
The DNA here is from genome assembly GCA_024582655.2 of Erythroxylum kunthianum. Classification (NCBI taxonomy): domain Eukaryota; kingdom Viridiplantae; phylum Streptophyta; class Magnoliopsida; order Malpighiales; family Erythroxylaceae; genus Erythroxylum; species Erythroxylum kunthianum. The sequence continues at coordinate 49,483 of JANIMX020000060.1, forward strand.
GAATCAAATTTGGCCTATATATAGTTTAACACATATTTCTTAGTTATGCAATATATAAGGAAGGCTACCAAAGTTATAATCCTACTACAATGTACCTTTATGTTACATTCGATGTTACATTCTTGAAAGTGAACTCTTTCTTCACGAGCCAAGTTGCCACTCTTCTCTTCTATTCAGAGGGTCTACCTGATGAAGAACATAATATAGGCAAAAGTTGGAAAAATAAATTATGTTTTCAAGACACAAATATACGAATGACTAAACCTAAAGAAATGTATCAAATGGAAACTCAATTAAGGAAAGATGAGAAAGTAAGAAATGACATGAGGATGGACGAGTAGAAGGAAATGATACGATGGGAATGAACAAGAATAAAAGTAATATGAGAATGCACAAGAACAAGAACGAGAACAAGAATAACCCACTCTTGCTTTGGTATTAACTTGTCATCCTCTTGGTAATAATACTGAGGTGTATTCTCTAAATTTATCTCTCTCTTAATAATACTAAAGATAGTTTTGTTGGCTATAAATTACCTATATAATATAATAATAGTAAGCCACCAAGTCGATATTTGTTAAGCCATAGAGAAAGAAAGATGAAATGCCCAATTGTAAATTATGTCTATATCTAGAGTTGTGTGTAAATTATGAAAATGCATTATATGGTTTAAAACAATCACCTAGGGCTTGGTTTAGATGAATTTCTTTTGCTACGAAGAAATGTGTCTTCAAACAAAGCAACTTAAATTATACCTTATCTTTTAAAATATATATTAATGGTATGATTATTACAGGAAAATATGAGGAGATCACAAAATTGTAAAGACATCTAGTAACTAAGTTTGAAATAAAAAATATTGGAGGCCTCAATCAAATTAGGGGATATTTCTCTGACAAAGAAAATATATACTTGACATGCTAGTTGAGAGAGACATGCTTAATTATAAACATGTAGACAAACCAATAGTCCAAAACCACATATTAGAAGAATATCCAAACTAAATACTCACCAACAGAAAAAGATGTTAGTGGCTTGTAGGCAAGTTGATTTACTTGTCTCACACACTGCCAAATATTGTCAATATTATGAGCTTATTAAGTCAATTCATGCAATAATCTAAGTGAAGAATATATGAAATTTGTAATCCAGATCCTAAGGTATTTAAATGCATCCCAATAAAAAATAATCATATATTTTTTTAATAAAACATTATGGAATGCAAAAGCATGACTGCAATGAAATGAATCTCAACTAGGTTAACACCCCAAACACCACCAATCATTTGCAGCACACCATTAATTTATTAATTAAAGAAAAAGTACAAAAAGACATCATGTGAGGCGTTTACCTGACTCATGAAAGGTTTAAATCATATAAATATATAGCTAGGAAGGTCATTCCTATTACAGGAAAACCCTTCCATAATAAATTCATGAATAGAGTTCCACCACCTATACCCCAAATTTAAAAACTCAAACTCAGTTAACTTGTCAACGTAGGTATTTACTTCCCTGTAAATGGGAGAAAAAGTAAACCTCATTCCTTTAGTAAGCTCTATACAATTCAACCATCTATTTTTCATCTCCAAGGAACAAAATATGTTGAAATATACCAACATTTTATCAAAGAAAAGCTTGATGCCAAGATAGTTCAATTCCCGTTCGTGAAATCAAAAAAAACAACTTGCGGACTTTCTCATCAAAATTATTCCAAGAAGTTTCATAGTTTATTGAACAAGTTATGCATTGAAGATATTTGTGCACCAACTTAAAAAAGAGTGTTCACTTTTGTTGTTATTTATGATTGATTACTAAAAATATGTGATTAGAATCAATTAGTCCCACTATCTATATCCATAATCCCAGCCAAGTCTTACATAAATAGTTATTGTTTTCATTGGTTTCCACATTTAATAGTTTTGTATATGCTATAGGAGCTCAATTTTCAGAATGAAATATGAAGATATCACTTTTACAGCCACTACCCTTGTCAATTTGTGTTAAGGATGTATTGTGGAGGCAGGCAAAAGATACAGACTGACATTAATAATTCATGCAGAATAACAATAAGAGTCTTGTACACTTGCAACCTAACTCTTAATCCTTCGGCACAATTGATTGCAAATAATGGACCACTGAGCATTTACTCTTAAAAATAAAATTAAAAGATTCTTTGAGATCCTCTCTTTCTTCAAATAAAACGATCAAAGATAGGATTAGATCAATACCTAACTGCCTTTTTGGATATTCTTCAATTTTTCGAATATTCAACAGCAAGGTGAAAAAGAGATTAATAATATCAACTTTCGGAAGAAATCCTTTACTTTTTTGGAAAACTTACAAGATCCAATAGTTATTTGTTTTTTTCTGACAGATGGTCCAAATCTTAACTAGAGTTTGAATCCCACCGATAAGTCGATTAGAGATTTTTTATAAAAAAAAAATTGTTGAATAAATAGCAATTCCATTCGTTTATTGTTAAGTAATGCTCAGTACTCATTCGTGAGACCTGATGTTAGCATAGTTTAGTCAGTAATGTGGCTTATGGGTATTGATTTGGTAACTAATTTTTTATTTTATATTCAGTTGCTGAATCTTCTGACATGTTTTGATTTGAAGAAGCTTCTTTAATGCTGATGAAATTTTCTTGGCTACAATTGACAAATTTGATACCATGTTGTCCAAAAGAAACGTTGATGCTCCGGATGGTAAACCCTGTTGTTAAAAGTAAGGATGGTGATACCAGTATATTAACAATGTTCATGTCTTGGAACATAACGCATACATTACACCTAACTAAAGAAAGATGTATGTTATTGTCACCTATTAAATACTTTGAAGTTGGCCGCAATTGTATAAAGAATGACCAATATATTCGTCTGTGTTATACATTTGGAAGTTACTTGGAATAAATACAGTCTGTGAATGCAGCTCTAGTTAGAACGGTTGTAACATTGCAGTAGAGGTGACACAGAAGAAGATTAACTTGTTTCAGCAGGAGAATAGGCTATATAAAGATGCACTACGAAAGGACTCTAATAGGCTCCAATTCAGGGATGATTTATCGTCGTGTGTGTTTGAGCTTAAGCACAGATTGGTGTACACATTCCATCATTTCTGTTTCCTCCTTGGTCATTTATAAGCGATAATAAGAATGTGAAAATAAAAGAAACAAACTTTTCATTCTTTTGCTTGCCAGTCAATCATCGCTGGAACACAGCAACACATCGCATCGAATCTTTGTAAACCTGAGTGAGAGGGCCTCAATTATAAACCATTACAGGGTTCACATCAACCAAAGTTCATAATTGTTTCTGAGACACAAGCAGAAAACAGACATTGCGTCATGTCTATCTTGTTGATCGCTAGAACATTGACTTTAAACGTTCCCGGAACACTTTGATTATTCCTGCAAAGCTAACTACTCCAATCAAAGTGCCATCAACTTCTACAACCCATACATAACTCACACGATGAGAAAGTGCCTGAATCATGACAGCAACCAGCGAGCTCCATGGATAGCATACAATCGGCTCAGCAGGATTCCTCACCACTCGCATTGAATTCATACTTAATTTTGCACTGGCAATTCCAAGTTCTTCATCTGAAGACGAGGATGAATATGTCGATGAAGATGACGATGACGAAAAAGTCAATTCATCTTCCACCAAATCTATGGCTGCCTCTAAGTTCCTCTCTTCCAACCTTTTCTTCACCAACAACAGGAGGTCTTCTGGCGGAGCCCCGCAGTCGATATAAGTCATAAAATCCCCAGCTGTGAGGGTTGCAACTGCAGCAGCCACTGACTCGTCACAAGAATTCAATATTGCCGGAGAAATTTCACCAATCAACTTTCCTTCCAAGTCTAGAATGGCAACACATGTTTGCTTAATCAGGGACTTGGACATCAAAGGAACCGCAGAGGAGACAGGATCATCGTGGTCAAGAGCCAAGACTGACTCAGAGTCGATGATGTTGAGGGACTCTATGGTGTAGCTGGAAGTGGGAGAGAAGAGGCCAATCGAGTTGAGAAGGTAGCGAACAATATCTTCCTGAGTGAGACAGCAGTATTCCCGGTTGTTGTGGAGTATGGATTTGAAGGGAGGCTTGTGTATCGGCTTTTTCCTTGAGAAGGGGCTTTTGATTGGTATCACCAGATTCTGAGCTCCTTCGAGTACGAGATCTATAGCCTCCAACAAGCTGCAAAGTACAAACCAATAAATTGTTAAGATTATAAGTCACGAACAGAACCAGATCTCTGAATCTAAATGCCAACACGTTATCTGATTCTATTGCAAGATTATCATATGTCTTTATCATCAATTAAGCGTGTACAAACCATAAGCAAACTTATTCATCAGATTTTATTCAGAACAGAAGTAGTCGATACACAACCCCTGAAAAAATTTACCATGTGATATAGGAATTCAATTAACACATAACACTCACAACGCCAGAAAATTAGTACCCAGTCAAATCCAACAACTTCTACACAAATCCAATAGGATATAATTATGATATGGCCAAAAGTATTCAAGCAAGCCAAATCTAGAACAAAAGCAGTCATGTTTTAAATTGAATCTTCAAGGAAAAAGAAAACCTTTTTTGAGGAGCATTCCAAAATCATACCTGGCATGAGGATCCAAGTGCCTGACAAGACCATGGACTTTGGGAATAAGAACAGAGATCGGTTCTTGGAGAGCCCTTGCTGGGTTCTTGAGATTTTCTTCTCTGGACAAGAAGCAGATAACATCCACCATAGAAACCTTCCCAATGCAACGACATTCATCTACATCACCATTAGCTTTGGATCTCTGCGAGCTTCGGTTTGGATGGTCACAATTCCACACACTCAAGAAAGGGTCACCGAATCTCTTGAGACTCAATAAGGCGTCTTTGACGGTCGCAATCACGGACAGAGATCTTAACGCTGGTTTCCCAAGGCATAGGTCTGACACGTCATGTGCCAGTAAGCTCACTGCCATGCACACACACAACAATATCCCACTAACGAAGACAGATAAGAGTTTAAGGTTGCTTTCTCTCCCGTTCTACACAAAGAGAAAGAAATCCCGTAAAGCTTTGAGGTGAACGGCGGGTGCGCGAGAGAGGCAGAGGACAATGGGGAGTTTTAACGTAAGAGTTTGTGCCTTTTTATAGAACAAATAGTTACGGTTATGGACTTACTGTATGGCACCGCACTAAACAACGTGTTCTCGCTATGTATTACGTTGGAACTTGTCAAATAATATTAATCTATTTTATAGAATACTTACTGTTTATTTATAATATAATAAAATATTTGATATTGTTCCGAATAAATATTCCGACTAAATTATACTGAGTTTGATTTTATTTTAAATAGCATTATATCGGATTATTTTTATAAACAAAACATTTTATAAATTAAGTGAAATTTTAAATTTAAATGACATGAATATCTTTTTAGATTCATATGGCAAAAAAAAATTATTTGTTTTTGCTAAGATCTATAAGATAAGCTTACATGAATTACCTCATTATAATAATTATAGTATCTCATAAAAATTCTAATATGCTAATAAAAAGAGTACTAAATAATATATAATTTAAAGTAATCTAATTTTTCAGGTGAACAATTTTTTCCTAATTGTATACTTAAGCGTGTATTATTTAAATCAAAATGTGTGGGTTGTATTAGTTAGTCAGGTGGGGAGAGGATTAAAGTCCAGCTTAGATTAAATAATCAAATAATTAAATAATATAAATTAATACCAAATATTTAATATAAAATATTTATTCTTATTCAGAATCTAAGAGGGTGTAACAAACAAGCCGGTAGATTAGAAGAATAAGTGAATAACTGAATAAGGAAGACTGTAAATAGGGATTCTTCGGTCATTTATCAAATGCGATAAAAATGTGATGTCGTCAACTTATTAATAATCATGGTGATCAATGTGGGGCCAAGTCATAATCAGCCAGGGAATCCGTGACACGGCAACGGCCCAAAACAAAGCTGCTTTGTGATACTGTTAGCACCGTAGTGACGCTTGATAAGGATGGATAGTTTGATGCCCCTCCACTCACTTTGTTTTTAACGCTCTTTGTCCTGTCGTTAATTGGGGAAAAAAAAAAATCAAATCTGGTTTGGGTAGAGCTGTAATTATCAATAATCGACAAAACAAAATATTAAAGAAATAGACGTATATTTCAATCTAAAGAGAGAAGTTTTGAAATATTCAACAGAGAGATTATCGATGACATTAATACCTTTTAAAAAAATTATCTCTAAACTTTGATTGTATTAATAATTGGAGTATATATTAAGTTTGTTTCTTTTGCTTGGTGAATGTTACTTGAACAATTAGTAACTCAGTTGTTATTTATTATAGCATATTACAAGCAGGTCCGGTCTTAGGCAAAGATAAAAAAGGCACCTGTCTAAAATTTACTCTCATAAAAAATAAAATAATATATACTTAAAATAATCACATATTGTAATAAAATATTATATTATTTAATATTGAATCAAACAATATTATATTATGTTTCGAATAACATAACTTAGTTATATAATTATCAGATAATCACATAATTATAATAATCTAAGACTATTACAAACCAATCCGCTCCTAAAATTTTTCACTTTTGTTGGTCAGTCTTTCATGGCTTAATAGAATTACATTCTTTAAAAAAAATATTTCTTTTATTGATAGAATATATAGTGAGTAGTTAAAAGTGAATAATATAATATGGAAATTTGGCGACAAAGCCAAATGACATATTTACCATCAACTGTAAATATGTGAGGACGATGAGAATGAGGCAAGTGTACCTTTCGAGTTCTGATCAATCATACACAAATATTAATATGTCATAAATGATTTATGCATATTTTCATGTAAAGGAAATGGGTATTGTGTCATATATTTTTCAGGGAAGAAAAGTTGGAATATACCTAAATTTGGTGACCAAGGAGGACCCCTGAGATATTTTTTGGATCTGCAGGTACATGCCACTTTCAATCAATCACCTACATTTAATTTTATTTCTCGCTTCATTTTAAGGTCGGTGCAGTATTCGATCCAAATGGCAATATACATCACATCAAAGAGCTAGCAATGACACATTCGTTTTATACTTCGAATTTGGGTTGTCACCTGGTTAAGTAAATCTTTAATGTTTATACTTTGCAAAAAGTTGATTGAATATTTTAAAAATTTTAATTGAAAACTTTAACATAGCTAGATTCTCAAATTGTATTATGTATCAACAATTATTAAAGATTTATTTCAAATAACCTGAAGATAATACAAATTTATAAGAGTACATAACTTGTAAATTCAAAGATGTGATCAAGTTAACTAAAAATAAATTACGAGCCCAACTGAAATAAAACTATCATCAAATGGTTTGAAATAACTCAGAAATCCTTTTCATAAATCATTAAAATTTATTTTTTTGTATATTTTATATGCACACATGGCAATCTAATTAAATGAGGAATAGATTATTTAACTTATTCAATATTAAGATATTATATATTTTTAAGAATATTAAGAATTATATTATGTGTCATTTTAGGACCTATTTGAATCTTTTGCCCGTTCAATTTCAATTCTCCCAAAATCACCTGCCCTTTTCCTATCTGTCTTTTTAAATATGTTGGAGTTCCACGTTAGACAATAAAATGGTCTAAATAGTGCTTATAAGTAAGTGATTAATCTTCACCTTAGAAGCTAATTGTTGAGGTTGAGTTAGGTCTTAGCTCAAATTCTAACATGGCATTAGAGCCTATCATAAATTTGTTGGCCCACTCGCAAATATTCAGTCTTGCAAATTTCACGCTCCAAATGTCCAATCATAAGAATGAGAGGGATGTGTTGGAATCTCACATTAGATAGTAATATAGCCTAAAA
>JANIMX020000060.1:74891-88283 GCA_024582655.2 Erythroxylum kunthianum
TTGGGCATATGCCTTAGAACATACACTGAACATTTCTCACGGAATCTATCGTAAAATTATTTAAATTCTTTCAAAACTTTATCGTGTGTGACCCTTAGGTTCCCGGTTTTTTTTGGGTTCCTTGGATTAATAATTAATCCGATCATATCATGTATGTTCCTTAACGATACATCATGATCAAAATTTACCGGAGAGGAATTAGATTGACATTCGAATTCTTCGACAGTCAATATTCCAACTTTCGAACCTTTCCATAGTTAATTTCTGTGCAATCCGTCCTTTCACCATTCTATCACCCCACTCGGTTCAGAGCATAGATTTTGTTTCAGCTACCACTAGACATGGAGATCTAGACCAAATGATGTTGATATTCATCTCGGAATTTCATTACTCATATGTTTTTGAAGACTATCTTTATGACATATTCCGCTCTGGCCAGAGACTCTTGAGTAATAACCCTAACAAAAGGTCGTGGTTTGGAGAGTTTTTCCTGCCTCTGTTTTTTCCTTTCTCACGATAATATATATATCAAGGGAAAGAATGATAGCCATTCGAAATAATAGTCATTTAAGTGCATTTTTTCTCATCACGAAGAGATAGTCAACGTCATTAGATCCCAGATCCTATGGATTGTTTTAGACTCCTTATTCCTCAAGGTTTTAAATACTATGAAGTTGCATTGTAGCCCTAATTACTTTGACAGCCGTTCGCTCAATGACATAACTTCACCACAGTGCCCAGTATTGAAAGATAATAACAGGTCATTTATAACCGTGTACTGGTAACTGAGGAAGATAATTTATTAACAACCAAAATTAATTTGTTTCATTTCAATTGTAAAGGCTACTTTCACTTATACAATTTAAAAATGTTTCATGAATCAAATGCTAGATTCAGATTTATATCTCTGAAGCACAGAGCCGATAAGCTCATCCAACCCCAAGCACCGTAGATGTTAAGGACGTGAGGATCATTCTAATTTGTTTCTCTTCTCACATGTTTAATTCTTGACACATTTCATGAATTTGAAAGGCAATGCTTTCTCCAGTGGGGCATATAACTCAAAATAGAGAAGGAAGTTGTGTGGATCTCCAAAGGTAATCCCAAACAAAATCTGCCAATTGATCAATCCACATCCACAAAAATCTGCAATTACGAGTTTGGACAAGTTAGAGAAGGAAGAAATGAATACAATTATCATCTTCAATCCAGCATACCATGTATTCTCATAATGCACAATTCTAGAGGCATTTCTAGTATACTTAACAATCTGAATACTAAAGGACCAATCCAATTAAACTTTCTGAATTTGGCGAAGTCCATTTTCTATAAAGGGTCCCCATGCACTCACAGCAGTAGACAAAAGGAATTCCAGGAATTTGCATGCAACTATTATAAATTTATGGTGGCAAGAACGCTGCAAACTAGAGTAGGTAACCAACCTCTAAATCAGGAATTGGATCATAAGCTTTCTTCTCTGTCTTATTGAACAAAGTAATGCCTGTTATTCTCTGAACTCCAAGTTTTGTAGCAATCAGATTCTGTAAAGTAAAGTTGTAGCAACGAGAGTCAAATATACCATCATCGGCTCTAAACGTTGAAGTTATCACTTATTAAATTACTGCTGAAGATATTGTATATAAAGCCATGATGGATCAAGAAGTTACAGAACAAAGCTCTTACAGTTAACCAACAAATAGATCAGACCATAGCTAAACTTCAAGCGTTCATGCATGTATAAATGGTTCACAAGAGCATGATGAATAAAAAATGAATCACTCCTGGCGTGACCTGCTTACTGAACTGTTATAGAAAGCACAAGAATTTTCTTCATACCAGGTGGAAATTTGTGGTTCCAAATGCATCCAACAGGGGCAATTCCTGAAAATGTGCGTCATATGCAAAGATCAGTACAAAACAGTTTTTGAATTATGTGAAATGCCAATAAAAAACCAGCAAATGTTTTGTATTTTCACAACAGCTAGCCTCTTTTGCAGGTTGAGTTTAAGATTAAGCAACAAGCCTAACTTAGACCAAAAGAATATCTTTGAGCATATAGGTGAAGTTTGAAATCTAGACAGAAGTAAGGAGACGCATCAAAGCCCAAAGTAGACAACTACCATTGTCTGAAGACCATTAATCAATACAGCCTTCTCATCAGGAGAATCATTTTGAGCTAGCCAAACCTCAAAGGGGCCCAGTTTTCTATCACTCAGATTTGTAACATTCAACTGCACCTGCAACAATTGACTGATTTCACTTACTAGATGATGAAAAAATTACCCTGTCTGAATGCACTTAATCATTCAAGAATGGCAGGCAGTAGAGATGATAAAATGTTGAATTGAAAGTTGAATTAAAAGGAAAATGGAAGCACTAATCCTTGATTACCGAAAATGGTCTATCCATGTGGATGGTAGGGGGAACCTCAACAACAAGCAACTCAAGCTCTTTTCGTTTGACAGGCTGCAAAAGGAAATTCCCAAATTCTGATTAGAATAAATGACAGATAAACTTAGGTATTTTATACATGAACAGAAACAAGAAGTATATATACAAGCACCATACATACAAAACCGACCCAAAAACACAATCGCAGTATGCTTAAATAAACACCAGTTAATAATATAATTCCAACCAAAAGATATAAAGCAACATCATTATGTGATGAACCAGGGAAATCCAACAAATGCTAGTATACTTTTCGCAAATTACTAAGCCAACAAGGCAAAGTAAAATTTGCGTGAGAATGTTCCTGACTGTATATATAACCATGATAAAGAAAAGATCAGATTTAGGGAACATGAACACAGGAACAAACAAAATTGTTGGAGATTTTTTCCTTTCCAAGTATCTATAAATGGGAGTGCAGATCGTACACTTCTTAGATAAAAAGTAATCCACTTACAGTGCCAAGGATTTGCTGCGTTTGAAGACGCCCAGGTTCACCTAAATTTGTACGCCATGTTATTTGGAGCTTACCAAGAACATTACTTTGCACAGAACAATTTGGGGATAACTGCAACTGATAAAGATAGTTGTGTATCCCTCCTCCAGATCTAATGAGGACAGGTTGCTTAAATACCTTCCTATATGCATGAGACATAAAGTAGGAAAAATTGTTAAAAAGACCATCTCAATAAGGCAATATGAACATTACAAGAATGAGCAGACATAAACTCAATAAATGAATGCACACCTTGATAAGGAATCGGTCCTTGATTCATCTTCATCAGCTCTTAACAATTTCACAGCCCAATGCTGAGCTGGCTCAAACTCAACTTGATCCATGTAAAGATTTGTTTTTGTATGATTTTCAATGCATGCCTCTAAATAAGTGATGTCCTGAGATGGAAGAGACGGAAATTACAGGAAGGGCCAATTAACAAGGGCAGGTATCCAGACTTGTTTGAAACTTGGTTATTTATCGAATATTCAAACGAAAGTCTTCATAGTTATAGATGTTCTTTAATCATTTTTCAATATGGAGCAAATAGGTAAGAAATATGAACTCATGTCCAACAGCCTGTTATGTAAAGCTCCATAACAAACCAGTAACTCTACTTCAGGATCGGATTTGGAATCTTTTGGTTTTGCGCAAAAGCCTAAGTACAAATGTGGTCATCAGTGGATTCAACTTAGAAAGTACTATACATGATATGCAACTTAGAAATAAAATGATGCATTATAAATAAGCCCCAATGAGAGATCAAACACAAATCATCCATATAACAACTGTAACCCTTAAATCAGTAATGTTAGTTACGAGATTGTTAGTAATAGTGTAATATATAGCTGGCATACATAGTTCCTAATTAGTATACACCACTCCAACAAAAAATGAAACATAAATCATTCACATACCAATCACAACTCTTGTTTAAGAACTATTCGTCACAGACCAATGTCTTGCTGGCTTTGATGCCACAATACACCATAGAAATATTGGCTAGTAAGTTAAAGGAAAATAAACTTACAGTAGAAGATAGGATCAAGTTGAACATACCTTGACAATCCGCACCTGCAGAAGAATCATAAAGACCGCATGACTTTTTCATTCATCAAGAAAAAGGATTACATAAATAAATATTTTAAAAAATTAGTTAAAGGTGTATGAAGAGATTCAGATCAGAAGATGAAATAAATTTCTAATGGTGTCATTTAGGAAAAGTTCCATGCACGTACAATAACTATACCTTTGTTCTCACTGAAAGTGGATTGGCAACAATGAACTTGAAGAACTGTGGAAGATATTTACGTTCGGCATCACCATCATTGTACAATGCAGTGCAAACCAAGCTTAGAGTTGCAATGCCATATAAAAGAATGATATTAGGTGACACTAACATGACTACAAACCTAAACAGAAAACTCGTGTCATGATTACATTAGTCATTTGACAGAACTTACGTATGTGCTCCAAGTTCCTTGACATCATGTTCCACAATGAAATCATAGCGGCCCCCTGCACGAATAGTTTCTACAGGTGTTTTTGATGTATCCAGAAGAAGGATCCTTTGCCTCTCTGTTTGAATTTCTGCCTACACTTCAATGCATACTTTTAAATGTCATGAACGTTCAATCACTTCTAGACCTTCAAAATCTTCATGGATACATCTCAAATAACGAAAATTTTCTTCACCCGTGGCTCAAAACATATTTTTCAACAAACACTTTAATACAGCGAGGCATCCATAAACCAACGGGTAAAAAGAGGAACACTAGGCATTTGGTGTATGAACTACAAAACCATGCGATTCATTTTTCGCTTCTCATATAAGCAATAACATTATATGCACTTAAATAGAACACTACTACAATCATCACATAATCAACCAGTATCATTGACATCATAAGCAAAATGAAGTGAAAATTTTATAACTTAAGAACAAAGTAGAGGAAGAAGGAAGGAAGGATCACACCTTGATAATGACATCCCTAACTTCAAAACTAGAACTGTTGTTGATACTAATATAACTACAAAAGGTCTCTCCCAAATATATAGCCCTACAACAAGAAGAAGAACACCACCAAAAGAAAATATTAAAAACATAGGAAAAAAATGAAATCAAGATTGGGAAAAGAGGGGGAGAGAGAACCCAAAGGCTTGAGGGAGAACGAGGAGGCCAGAGAGAGCGAAGGAATCGGAGGGGCGATCGAGAAGATATCGGGAGCGGTAACTGAGATCGGAGGAGGAGGAGGGGTTGATGAAATGAGAATGAATGAGAGGGGGAAGGTGGGAAGCGGCAATGGGATCGTCGAATATATCTTCGCCGACAATTAGATCGGCGGGATCGACACGGAGAGCAGTGTCAACGTGGAGCGTAGGCCTGCACAGCCTCATCACTCGAAAGGCCAGCGAGTGCGTTCCCGGTGCTGTACTCATTACTCTCTCTCCCTCCTCTCCTCGACGCAATCATGCAAACCAAATTTTGCAGAAGCAAGCAAACCGGCAGGAGGAGCTACTACTAGTACAGTATTAGTATTGCTCTCTTACGTTGCCGTTCTGATGCGATATAGATAACAAATCAACAAACCCAATTTTTTGGTTATCCAAAAATTAAACGAGGAACATAAATTATACGAAACCTTTTTCTTATATATATATTTTTTATAATTTCTAATTAATAGAATTTTAACTATTTCTCCATATAATAATATATATATATATTTTATGATGCAATTGCAATTTGCAAAGTCCTCAATTTTGTTGTTTGACCAGACCAGATGTTGCTTTGGGGAATACAAGAGAAATGGAAGCATATCTGTTTCATTAATAAATAAAAGGATAAGCATAACAATATATGGGTAAGGAAGGAGCACATATCCAGAATGTAACTTCAATGTAAAGCAATGCCGCTCACACTACACTACTTGACGCTGCATTTTGCTCAACACACAAAATGAAGACCGATATCTTCCAGCATAATTGATACGGAAAATATTAACAATTCAATGCTAATAAGACGATTAAGGAAACTGGACCGGACTCTATGAACAACTAATTCAGAGAGCAAAATCAAGCAAAACCAGATTAATATTCTGTCCACACAACCAAAATAATAATAATAATAATAAAAGATAACAGATCCTACATATCTAGTCTTGTTTCATAGCAGACATATGGAGAAACAAGCAGTAGTAGGGAACACAAATCTCAATATATCATGCAACAAATTAAATTTGGATGACTACAGTCGAATCAACTGTACGAGACAATTAAGCAGATGGTGTTGATTCTGGTTCTGCTTCAGGTTGTTTGGCGGCTGCAGTAACCTCTTCTTTGGGTGGGTCTGAGGAACCATTAGAAGCAGCGTCTTTGACAGGCTCTTCTTTTGTTGCTGCAGCATCTTTGCCAGCCTTGGCGTTCTTTGCATCCTTGGCAGGTGGAGGAGGTATCATGTGAGGAGGAGGTGTGTGCTTTAGTTTCACAAGTATATGGCGCAACCGGGAAAGCTCAGTAGGCTTTCCAGGCTTTGGCCCTTGGATGACTGTAATAGATGCCTTCTTTTCTTGATCCTTCTTTCCTCTTTTCTTCTCAATATTGGGAACTTCGTTAGGGATAAGCTCTGCTATTGTTCTCCAATACTGTTTGTCAGCCTCTTTGTGGAATTTATCTTGGTTGGCTAAGAATAACTGTTCCATACACAAACTCAATATCCTAGATGTAGGGTAAAACAGGGCAGGCAAAAGCCCAGAGAAAGATATTTACTTTGAGATTACCTTCTCCTTTTCTCTGTTATTAGTTTTGTTGTTCTCAACATTGACCATTCTCTTCTCATAGAATGCTTGTATATACTCCTCAGCTTCTTCAATGATCTTCTTCCTGATCTCCTTCTCTCTCTTCTCCTTCTCTTCAAGTTGTTGAGCATTCTGACTGCAGTCAAATTCAACACAATTACCAATTCTGACTGGTAGACTAAGCACGATAAAAGATGAAGATTTGTGAAAATCATATCCATCAGAACATAGAAATTTTGTCGTCTTGGAGTAAAAAAGAAAATGACCCTTTGAGCAGGGGAAAAGGAGAAACTAAAGAAATTTCAGAAATAGTCTGACTTCTCAACTTAAAGGTAACAAGCCTCTCAATTTCTCATAATTGCTAAAAAGAGAATTCTATAGAAATTGCCACAGGGCTTCTATAAACGAGCCAGACAATATAGGAATCTCATTTACCTTGAAAGGAGTAACTACAAATCAAAATTTGATTCTCAGAGTTCGAATCAGTTTTATATCACCAAAACTAAGGTGTCTTCCAATGTTTAATGTCGCTTGACAATAATCAAAATATATCACACACCATTCAGGAACATAGTTTGTAACAAAAATTCATTCCAAGAAGAACCAATATGGATCTTAATGTCTCAGTAATCTACGAGCAAGTTCCTAAACAAGGGGCCTTATCACTCATATATTCACATACCCTATTATTATTCAAATTTCTAACCAACTAAAAGAACACTGTAACCGTCTTGACTAGCATAAAAACACTTGACCATACCAAAGAGAAATGCCACCACATCTGGTATCCTAATGACAACTCATACCACAACAAACCCAAATTTTCTGCTTTGGGAGGGTAAGGTGAGGGACGTTAATTGTATGTAGCCTTCCCCTTGTATTTTTTACAAAGAGGCTGTTTCCGTAACTCGAGTCTGTGACCTTCCAATCACAAAGGAGTAACCTTGCCAGTTGTTCCAAGGCACGCCCTCTCTAATGACAACTCATATCATATAAAAACAGGCATGGCATGAAACTCCTCAACTCACTCAAAATCCATGGATCCAACTTCCCTAACACAGTAAAACAAAGTGAAACTTCTTGATTTTAATACGTTAGTCAGCAGAAGTGCAGATCAGAAACTTTCCCTAAATTTCTCCCATGAATTATGGACATGCAAAACTACAAAAATTTAAACTCCTGCACATCTTCAGATGTTAACACGTCCAGAGTGAAGGAGACAGATCAAACAACTTCACTACTGAGAATTTCTTTAGAAATAGACACTTGAACATAGAAAATTAAATGTCCTAAATTCCATTACTAACGATTAAAACCACATAGATCTAATCTTGTATAGTCCAACACAAAGTTATATATATATAAAAAAAAGTTCACAAAAAACTCACTGCCGCCACTCTCTAAGAGCGAAGCCTTCCTCTGACGCCATCTCCGTTGGAGGAGGAAGCACGGGACCATCGGAAGAGAAGAGGCCATCTTCAGCAGAATAGCCATTGCCGTGGCCATTATCGACGCCGTAGGGGCTCTCGGAGAAGTTAGGGTTGGGATCTACATCGGCAGATGAAGATCCAACGCCGAATACATCAGGAGGGGAGGCGGCGACGTGATCGACGGAGACATCGGCGCCGGTATTGAAGTCGGAGTAAGAGCCGAAATTGGAGTAGCTATCGTCGACCTCATCCAAAGATCTATGATTGGGCGCGTGGATCTCCTCGAACGAATCAAATGAAGCCATTTTACTTTCTCTGTAATTACTGATCTTTCTTTGTAGAAATGTTGTTCTGTCTACAAGGATGGTTCTTGATGTATAAGAAGAAAAGAGTTGCTTATGCTTGACTTTTTATATAGTTACCGGTCACCGAGACACTAGAAAAAGAAAAAAACAAAGAATTTACTTTTACTCAAAGTTTGGAATTCCATACCGGCCGGTACAAATATTGTGTTGTATCGGTCTTCAGCATGTGCTAATACTAGTTAGTACTGGTCCGTATCAAAATATTAGATATTTTTAGAATTGTTTTATAAATTTTAAAAATTGACGGACTAAATTGTAGAATTCCAAAATTTTAACCCTCAAACTAACCCCTCTTCCCGTCCCCTCCTAATTCCCCACCACCCCAATCCCCATTTCTTATTGTTTTTCAAATTTTATTGTTTGTGTCTCCTCCAATCGTTGTCTTGTCATTGCCTAGCAGTCGTCGCCTCACCAATTCTCTTCATCTCTTTCGTTGCCCTAGTGCCCGCTACTCTCACCGCCACAAGTTCTTTTCATCTCTTTCGTTTGCCTTGCATGTTGTCCTCACCGTTGTCACCCGATGTCACACCACCATATTTGGTGGAGACCTGATACTACTGCCTCAATGCTTTGTTTGAGTTGAATTGAATTTTTGTCTTGTTTGCTTGAGTTGAATGTTGGGTGTGGAACCGTGGATCTGGAGATTGAAGAAGGGAAAACATTGATTGTGTAGTTGATAGTTGCTTGCTTGTACTTGCTTTGCTTGAACATTGTTGTTGTAGTTGCTGAAAGTCGCGCGAGGTTGGATCATGGGTGAGTTGGGTCAGATGGGTTGGATTAGGTGGGTCGAGTTAACCTGACTCGATCCACCTATGACCCAGTTTTAAAATTTTAATTATTTTTTTATTTTAAAAAATAATATCTTTTTTTCATTTTTTGTTTAATTATTATTATTTTATTTATGTTAGAATATTATAAAGTTTACAAAAAATTATTAGTGAAAATACTGAAAATAACTAGTTAAGTTAATTTAAATAAATAAAAACTATTACTTTTTATAATAGTATATTTAAAATTTTAAGTTACTGTTATTGCATTATATGAATTTAAATAAAAAAATTATCCAAAATTTATAATTTCTAATTACTACTTAAACTTAAGACATTTAAATTAATGGATACATATGAGACATAATATTATACTAATATTTCTTTCTTAGAGTTTTATGCAATTTAATTGAATTAAGGAAGATATTGATTTTAGTTTTTTTTTGTTTCCAACAATTTGATCTTCATGAAGAGTTCATAAAATGTAATTTTTAATAAGTTAATGAGGTAGGATTTGGAGATTTAATAACTTAATGATAAATTGCTATATAATTAAAATCTTTTCAACAAAAAAGGTTGTCTTATTGCAGAACCTAGAACAATGGGCACTGTATA
Organism: Erythroxylum kunthianum; assembly: GCA_024582655.2. Classification (NCBI taxonomy): domain Eukaryota; kingdom Viridiplantae; phylum Streptophyta; class Magnoliopsida; order Malpighiales; family Erythroxylaceae; genus Erythroxylum; species Erythroxylum kunthianum. The sequence goes on from JANIMX020000060.1 coordinate 84,810, forward strand.
ATTCCGGAGTGCTCTGTGAGCACCCTGGATTTGATTGTTTTCGTTTGTCATTTCTAAGTTCTCTCTATTCTTAGTCTCTTTTTTAAGTTGATGCAAAAGTGTGTTCTATCTCAAGATCAATTGGTAGAAGTTCATAATTTATACCTCTGCGCATACACTATGCGCAATGAGAGTAGGAATCAGGCCTAAAAAAATGTGCGCATAAATTACTAAGCTACTAAGTCTAATATCTAAACTTATCCTTGACAACGGCGCAAAAAACTTGATCTGCTCAAAATGTATAGAATAAATGACAACAAATGCTCCAGCAAGTACACTAGGTCGAAATCAAGTAATAAAGGGTAAAATAGAGTGTCGGTCCACGATAATTGGATATAGTACTAAACCTATATTAGCTTTGGTTAATATCTAGGCAGTCGAGAAGGAATGATTGTCACGTAACTAAATTAAATCAATAACAAGAAGAAAATAAAGTATGTAATGAAAATTAAGTGAATGAGAAAAATGAGGACTTAGAATCCACCTTAGTAATGCTAATCAAATTATTGTCATGTTATTGAATTAATAAATATGTGATTATCCTAATGAGTTTATCAAGCCCTTTAAATTAAATTCTTTAACTCCTAATTAATTAGTCAACTCTCGTATTTATAATTAATAGTGGAATCTAAATTGCTTTCATACACCTCCCGATGCTATGATTGCCTAATGCTCTATATCAATTATCCCTAATCTCTTAGTGAATAATTAATTAGTGATATTGCATTAATCATTAGATAACCTCTAATTAGACTAATTATCGCAACTCCTGTATTGATTAATTAATCCAATTATGAATTCCTAACAAACCTATATCCACTCCAGTGTTTAATTGGTTTCTAACAATTTTAATCAATTAAAAATACAATTGAAATTATAGGAATTACAATTAGAATTAAATCATATATCCATTAATCCTACAACATGACGACTACTATCATCTTAGCATTTTAGGCCTTCATCCTAGTCTCACAAAAGAAATTAGCTAGACATGAAATTAAAATTAAACATGCAATTAATAAAATAAAACAAATCAGAAATTATAATAAAATTAAATAACAAAAATTAAACAGTGGCTAAACAGATATAATAAATCAGAAAATAAGTTAATAACAGAATTAAATCATCCAATGAAAAATTCAACTTCAGAAATAATCAACAAAAATAGTAATGAACTTCTATAATTCTAAAATAATCAAACACTTGAATAAGTAATTAAAAGTTTATGTAAATAAATAGAGGAATAAACACAAAATGAACAAAATAACAAAATACTAAGATTATGGGATTTAGACTAAATTACGATAAAAGGAAAACAATCAATTGAAATCAACAAAAGTAAACAAAACATGCTTTTATATTATAACTCATCAAATAAAGATCATTATCCATAACAAATCGATAAAACTTAATATAACAATGTTGAAAACTCTATTGTAATCGAATAACATAGCTACTAGAAACTTAAGCAGAAATTGAAGAAAAAATTATGAAAAATCGCCTAGCGGCTAAGAAGTTGAGAAGAAAAATATAAGAACTATGAAATTAACCTAATACTAAAAAACTAATATGACTAACCTCTCAGAAAAATTAACCTAATTGTCTATTTATACAAAAATCATTCAAACGTTGGCTCCCCTTAATTGTACGCCGACGGCGTATAAATGAAGAATTTGTATTTACGCCGGTGCAATGCCAGCGACGTTGGATTAAAGGCTGCCAGCGTAGGTGACTTCAAGCCGACGGTGTAGGTTTTCCAACATTCTCCAATTTTGATCTTTTTCCTTCCAATTGATCATCTTTTTGCTCTAATCTCTTTAATACCTTAAATGTCAAAGGAATGAAATTAAGTACTAATTCTATATGATTGTTATTCAATTAATAGCAATTTTAATGTAAATCATGCATTGAAATATGTATAAATTTAGCCTTTATCAGTGATGCCAACTCTTATCCTATCTTCGGCTCTTCTGAAGCTTCTCGTGTGCATACACTTCTAAATCACACGAGGAACATGCCAGACAAAACAAAATAAATAACTTAAATTAATAATACTACTAATACTAATATATCCCTAAATTAAGAACTATTCAAACTTCTAAGATGTTAGTTGTCAATCCCCGACAACGGTGTCAAAACTTGATAGGTGTTTTCCTACACTTATTTCCAAGCTTCTGCAAGCGCACAGATGTCGGTGTAGTGTAGCTTGGTATCGATCCCACAGAGATTGGATAGTTACCTTTAAGTTCGCTTCGTCTTTGTTTAAGGCTCAATCAATGGTTGACAGCACGTCGTAACGCTAATCAAAATAAAATAACTAAACCTACTACTATAGCAGTGGTAAGTCTAGGTCGATCCCACAAAGAATGTGATGTAAAGTTGTTAAATTTAAATTAATTGGTGTTTAGGTTTAACGAGGGGTTTTGGTTAAAATAAATAAATAAAATGAAACAAAACTAATAAAAACAAATTAAAGAAAACATGCAAAAATGATAAAATTAGAGAATTCGATAGGGATCCGGTTCTTTGGGTCAATCTCGGCCTACACCCTAATTAAGCATAATTTATTGATTTGTTGTTGTTTTATCTCTCTTAGCAATTATTGGTCGTAAATTAACAATAAGCTCTATTAATTCCGATTTTTCCTTAGGTCCTAGTTAATTACAAAGCACTTGTTAATTAACTCTAGCTATCGGGAAACCTAGAATAAGCCCTCTAAGTTTATCCGGACAACCGCCTTACGAATCAGAAAATCAGACCAATCTAGGTAATCACACAAGCTTGGATTATTTAACTTACGTTATGTTATCTCTAATGATTCAGAACCATTAGTTGCTACACATAAATAGGAAATACAACGATTACGTATTGCATTCGATTCATGCAATGAGTTTTCATGAAAAACAATTCAATAAAGCATTAAAATATTAAATTAGGATTAAAATCACAATGAAATTCATACAAAATTTTACACAATTTCTCTCACAACTACAATCTCTCTCTCTCTCTCTCTCAAGATATACTTTCCAATTTTTATCTACAATTCATAATTGTTTTATTAATTTATATTATTATTCTTACTCTCAATTATTATTACATTTATTATTTTACATTATTATTGTCTACTCCATTATATACTACAACATTGTCTTTATCAAGAACAACGGGCAAGGGAAAACAAGTGCAAGAACAAGGTTCATATGAATCAAATTTTTCGCTCGATGTCAATTATACACAATTTCCACCCATTGATGTGGAGGTTGGTAAAGATGAAGAACAAGGCGGCGGTGTACAAGAAAGTCAACAATCCAACCCTACACCATCAGTGCGAAAACCTCTAATTAAATCAGATATATTTGAGAAACATTACAAAAAGGTTGCAACTGGAGAAGAAAGAATGTTCAATGCGATCTGCAACTATTGTGGACATGGATT
>JANIMX020000062.1:335725-350516 GCA_024582655.2 Erythroxylum kunthianum
TAGACAGTTTATTTGCAAAAATGGATAACAGGGATCATGACACTATATTTAGGTGTTTGACTATGTTTGAGCTTTGGAATGGGGAATTGGATTTGATGACAAAGGTTGTCTTGTTATACTTGTATATGTACACACAAAAATTGCATAGGAGTGAAAATGCTTTGGGCTCTAGGGCACTAATAATACTGACTAGGAAAGCTAATCTACATAGGATTTTGAATAAGGGTGATAGGAATAACTTGTGGGAGTTAAGGATGGACTTTAATGCTTTTACTTTGTTATGTAGAATGCTTCAAGGCCATGGTGGGTTAAGGAATGAAGGAAATGTGCCTATTGAAGAAAAAGTTTTAATCTTCCTAATAATATTAGCACAAAATGAATCTAACAGAGTAATGCAAGCTAGGTTTATAAGGTCAGGAGAAACAATAAGTAAGGTATTCCATAGTGTGTTGAAATCTGTTCTAAAGCTTCAACATTTGTTATACGTCAAGCCTACACCAATACCTAAGGATTGCAATGACAATAAATGGAAATGGTTTAAGGTTAGTAATTTTAATTAGCTAAAATTAATTTTGAAGTTATCTAACTTTTACAAACTACTTGGCCGTAACTTTTTCTTGTTTGCATTTGGTTAAAAGGGTAGCCTTGGTGCTCTAGATGGGACCTATATAGACATTATAGTTCCTCAAGCAGATAAACCTAGATACAGAGGTAGGAAAGGGAAAATATGCACTAATGTGTTAGGTGTATGTGATAAGAACTTAAAATTTGTTTATGTTCTTGTTGGATGGGAGGGTTCTGCATATGATTCAAGATTTCTGTGTGATGCTATTACTAGGCCTAACAGACTGCAAATTCCAAGGGGTACGTAGGATAAAAAATACTAAATTTTGGTGAAAGAATTTATTTTTAAAGCAATCATTAAATAAGCAACAGTAACATTGTTATTTGTTTATAGGAAATTATTACTAAGTTGATGTTGGCTATACGAATGGTGATGGCTTTCTTGCACCTATAGAGGCACAAGATACCACATCCAAGAATGGGCAAGAGATGGGAGGGCACCTAGAAACCCAGAAGAGCTTTTTTAATAAGAGACACTTTTATGCACGAAATGTGATTGAACGTGCATTTGGATTGTTGAAAAAAAGATGGAAAATTCTTAGAAATCCATCTTTTTATCCAGCAACCACTCATGTCCACATAATTCTTGCATGTTGCCTGCTGCACAACTTCATTAGGTTGCATATGAGTTATGATCCAGCAGAGCTTACTCCTATTGAACCTGAGGATATGCCAATTGGTGAAGATGCGCCTTATCCCCAAGTTATTGATCGTGTTGAGACAAGTAATGAGTGGAGTCAATGGAGACAGGATTTAGCGGAAAACATGTTTGATGAATGGATAATAAACCATTAAAGTAGTTATTGTTTTATTTGTGTGGAAGTAGTTGTGGACTTTCATTAAGTTATTGTTTTATTTATATGGAAGTGGTTGTGGACTTTCATTAAGTTATTGTTTTATTTGTATGGAAGTGGTTGTGGACTTTCTTTAAGTTATTGTTTTATTTGTATTGAATTGAGAGTTTCGGTTATTTTATGATATTTAATTGTAGTGTGATTGTTTGTTGTTAATGAGTAATGCAAATGGTATGAATTGTTGTGTTTGGGATATGCCATTGCATGCTTCAGTGATAATGGCTAGAATATGGACAAATGCCGAAACAGAAGCCTTTGTAACCTTCATGGAGGAAGCAGTTGTTGAAGGTCAAAGGGCTGATAATGGGCAATTTAAGCCAGGCACCTTCCAGTATCTTGCTACAAAGATGCTTGAGATGTTTCCCAATTGTGGCATTGACAAGAGGCATACAAAAAATAAGCACAAAAGGTTAAAGGACAAATATCAAACAGCCTTTGACATGTTGAATTGCAGTGGGTTTGGTTGGAATGAAGCCAAACAATGCGTTGAGGTTGACAGCAAACAAGTGCTAGATGAATGGTCAAAGGTAATGATAATTTCTTTAACTTTATTGGTTGTTTGTATAAGCTTTTTTATGATAACATGTTTATACTAATAACGTTCACATTTTGCGCAGAAATATCCCAACAAGTACTACACTCTTGGGAAGCCTTTCCCGCTCTACCATAGGCTCGAGTTTGTCTATGGGAAAGACAGAGCCACTGGTGCTGCAGCCCAAGATGCTGTAGATGCTGTTACTCAACTTAATGCCAATGATGAAACTACCGGTGTTGGACCTTCTTCCCCGCGTAGTCCTCAAGCTGCAAATGATGACACTCCTGCTCCAACTGCTGCAACTGCTTCAGCCCATGTTACTGGTTCTGTGGTTTCTTCCAACAACACAGAAGGGAACCAACAAAGCAAAGGGAAGAGAAAGATGAGGGATATTGAAGTGCTTGAGAGACTTGCAACTTCTTTGGATCGTGCCATTGAAAATAGCAGAGAGAATGCTAAGATAATTGCGGATGCCATTGTAGGAGAATTCAGAGCTAAACTTGGCGATGAGCTTGGGAGTTTGGGATTCTCTATTGACGAGGTTGTGAGGACAACAAGGATCTTCTCAAAGAATCCTCATGCAGGGAAGCTTTTTTGGAGTTTGAATGCGGACCAGAAACAGGCTTATGTGAGGAGCATGTTGGATGATGGTGTATGACTTCATCCTTTATGACATAATTTGTAGTTTATGATACACGGTCATATAGGATGTTAACAATGATGATAACTTAACCTTTTTTCTGTCATTACTTATGGACAGAAAAATTATTTTGGGGTGTGACCTATAACTTTATCGCCCACCATTTTTGTTAAGCTATTGGTATGTAAATGATGAATGTTGGCTTATTAATTTACTAACAAATTGTTGTGTACATGATCTATGTGTATGAACGTTGTCGATATTATTCAATTTTAGGTACTTAAAATGGGAAAATACAACTTCTATGTGCAATTTTTTAGACGTTGAGTTGGGTATTATTGTTAAGGACATGTTGAATAAAATATAAGGCTTTAATTTATTATGTAATTAAATCAATTGATGGTTATGTTAATATATCTTTAATTTATGGGTAGTGCTAAATCAATGGATGCTTATGTTTTATTAAATTAATAGATATTTTAATTTATAACTTTTAATTTGTAGGATTTTTTCATTTAAAAACTCATTTCATTAAATATGTAGCTCCATCGTTTCATTTAATAGTAATTAAAATTGGTAAATACAATTAAAAATATACTAAATCGAAATAATATAAAATATGTATGTTCCTCATTTTCTTTATAACTTGTTGGAATTTTTTTCAATAAATAATTTCATTAAATATTTGGGCAATACATTTCCTCATTATTTATAGATTTAATTTTAAAAAATATTAATACACATCATTCATTTTAAAATAATCAATAAATTACATATTTCCATTCAAGGATATTTTAGTCATTCACACAGTTTTTTCTGTTCTGTCAACTGCAACCAAACACATTTATGTTCTCAAGACAGATACAATTTTCTCGTTTTGTCTACTGCAACCAAACATTCCACTGTCTCCAATTTTTGTTCTGTTCTGTCTTCAATTGTTCTGTTATGTTCTGTCTCTATATATGTATCACAGCAACTAAACATAGGGTAAGAAACTAATGATAGTATTTAGCAATAATACATGCTTTATGATGATTAATAGAATCATCAAGTTTATATTTAGTTCAAAAACCCATTTGCAGTCAATAATATTGGCATTTTTAAGATAATAAATTTGAAGTTAAATTGATACTTTCACAAAAATTAAAAAAATGAAAATGAAGAAAAAGGGAATGGAAAGAAATATATAAAAAAAATGTAACTGAAAGAACTAGGGGATATCAAATAAAAAATCTAATACAAAACAGTAATACCAAAGCCAAAGGGAAGCCGACAGTTGAGAAGGAAAGGCTGGCAGATACATAGACCACATCTCGTTCAGTTTGGGGGAAACCGACAGCCATCCCTTGGTCTTTCGAGCTGCTCAAAATTCATCAAACTTATCTGAGAAGCTATAGGTTTAATGAGTAACTGTTTTCTATCCATTTAGCATGAAAATCATTTATAATGTTTTGTTGTCGGTCTTACAGGAACTCAGAAGCGTCTCCGGCAATCCATAGGTTGCAGAACACCTGGGATCTCCTTGTGCGTGTTGAGAACTGTCTGTTGGTAAACGTACAGGGTAAAAACCCCAAAACGAAAATCACCCACCCAGTTTCTTTGTTTGTTATTAATTTTCATTATTGATTCCTCTATTTACTTACTTTTGTAGTGTTTCCAGATTAAGTCCGCAGTGTTTTTGGTCAATCTGAGTTTTATCCATCATTTTTGGTCGGATGTATGCCCTTTGGTGATTGTGTTGTAGTGACTCATTTTTCCATACGTTGTACCTATTTTATTAACTAGTATCACTATTCTAAGTATTATTATTGCTCCATACATTTGTGTACACTCTTGTTCCCAAAACATCACGACTCTGCGTAATTATAGTAGTTCTGTCCTGTTTGTATTACTATCTAAATATTGCTGGGTGTTCTCCAAATTTGATTTGGTTTACTTCCACCTTTGGTTGAATCTTCGAATGAAGTTGCTTTTATACCTCTGACTAATCATCTCCTTCAGCTTGAAAGAAACTGAAAATATGTATGTGGACATAGTTATCTCTTTTACATAGTACTTGGTAACGAGTGTAAAAAGTAAGCAAACTTTTTTGAAGTTTCATGTTATTGATGCCAATATGATTGGAATACACTGGCTGTGATCACCTATTATTTGTGCAACCAGATAGTAGCTGTCGACTCCAAGTCTCCAATGCAGAATTTTCATAATTATGCCCCCATTTTTTAATGTCTATCTTGGATATTATTTGGCTAGGTTTCTTTTTGTGTTTCTTAAAGTTAAATTAATTCATCAATATGCCCTCTAAATGAATCGTACTAGTGAGTAGTGTCAAGAGTGGAAGTTTGGTAAAAGAATTTCTCTGGCTGTAGCTTTTATACAATTCCTAATGTATTTTCACAAAGCTATACTCAGATGTGCTTTAACAACTTCAAATTTCAAGTTTTAGATAATCAATTTGGAGAACTGTATTCTAAACTCTTCTTAGACTTCTGCTCCAACTTGTCTTCCTTGCTTCCCAGCTGTGCCTATTTGAAGACTATTACCTTTTGCTGCTTCTATCTATGTTCTTTAGGTTTTGACAGCCCATTCAACATGTTTCTGGTGCTCAGTTTACAGTTCAGCTTCTTTACCTGAACTTATATAGTGACTGTTTCTGGTTTTTTCTACCTACATAACACAATTGGGGCTCACATAATTTGTATACCTGAGTTACTTGAGGTTTAAATTATATATAGTTGGAGCTTCAATAATGTGATTTCGGTGCAATTTTGACTTATTTCATTTTTATTAGGCAAATGAGAAAATAACACCCACATGTTTCTTAGCATTTGAATGGTGTACAGAGTTGATGATACTTGCATAGCAGTAGCATGAGTTATTGGTGTACTGATTACTATGGCTTATCCAGTCTTTCTAGATTCTAACGGAGTTTGGTTTGCTGAAACTCGTCTGCAGATTCTTGGTTGTAAACCAGCAGCACAATGATAGACCTAAGTAATATGAGTCCTGCACAGCTTACCCTCTTGGGATCAGCACTCTGTGTGATGCTTACAATGCATTTCACAGTGCAGCTCCTGTCACAGCATCTTTTTTACTGGAAAAATCCCAAGGAACAGAAGGCCATATTGATCATAATCTGCATGGCTCCTATATATGCTTTGGACTCCCTTTTTGGTTTGTTGGACATCCAGGGAAGTAAACCATTCTTCACATTTTTGGAGTCAGTCAAAGAATGTTATGAAGCTCTGGTGAGTGCCTAACAGTTGATTGTTGTTTGGCTTGTCTTGTAAGTTATCATAGTTTTCTCATTATTTTACTGCTCCATTGCTTCTGTGCTTCTCTACTGCAGGCAATAGCAAAGTTCTTGGCTTTGATGTATAGTTACCTAAATATATCCATTAGGAGAAATATTGTGCCAGATGGAGTTAAAGGGAGAGAAATTCATCATTCTTTTCCAATGACAATTTTTCAGGTGCAGAAACTGTGGTTTTCATATTTTTCGATCAATTGCAGCCAACCTAGAATTGAACTTGACATTTGGTTAAAATTGACACAATGTGCTTCTGTACAAAATGCAGCCTAAAACTGTCCGGCTGGACCACCGGCATCTAAAGCTCCTTAGAGACTGGACATGGCAATTTGTTATCATTAGGCCAATATGTTCGATCTTGATGATAACACTCCAACTTCTCGGGATGTACCCAACTTGGTTGAGTTGGACATTCACCATTATCCTAAACATTTCGGTTTCTCTTGCACTATATTCTCTGATAGTCTTTTACCATGTCTTTGCAAAGGAGTTGGCCCCACACAGGCCTCTGGCGAAGTTCTTATGCATCAAGGGAATTGTCTTCTTTTGCTTTTGGCAGGTAAATATGTACCTCTAGGTTTCCTTCTTCTGCTTGTTCTTTTATAGAGTTGGAGGAGAATGGTTCTAACTTCTAATCAGAAAAGAAAAAGAAAACTTGAAGGGCGGAGTGTAAAAAAAATGAATGGCTAATGGAGCGTTAGGACAAAAACAAATACTAAAATCTCACATGCAATGAGGTTAGGTAAAAACAAAACAAGCGTTTGATAAACTTAACATGATAAAAAGCTGGTGGTTATTGTAACTCGGCTGGTATGGTTAGGTTTATTTGACACCTGTAGGTTTTACTAGAAGCAGCTACTCTTATATTCTTGAGAGCCTGCTGTATGTTATCAGGAAAATTGGATATAGCTTTCATTATTCTAGAACTCTTATAAGTTTTGTTTGGACATTATAAGAGAATTATTTCCAGCAGCTTAATATCAGCCATACTTCCTAATTTTGTGCTTTTAGCTACTAGTTAATAATTCTTCTATTTGGCTTACATCAGAATGACCTTAAAATTGCATTATTGTGGGATTTATCTCTTGAAATTATTATGGATGAAAGTACTGCTTTTCGGCCATCACTCCTGCGTTATTCTTCACCTATGTGATGTGATATTGTAGTCTCCTTACAGAAATAACCCCTGGAGAAAATTTATTATTCAGAACAATAACGTTTTCCAATCCTGCCTAGGGACTGGTCCTTGAGATACTAGCTGCAATGGGCATCATTCGGTCTCATCATTTCTGGTTGGATGTGGAGCACATTGAGGAAGCTATTCAGAATGTTTTGGTCATCGTGGAGATGGTTGTATTCTCTGTTCTTCAGCAGTATGCATACCCTTCTATGCCATATAGTGGAGAAGTGGAATCAAAAATGTTTTTGCAGAAGAAGGACGAATGACATGGTGAACCTCCTGATTTACAGATGAGATCAGCACATAATGTTTCAGGCCATTTTCACTTAGACTTGTGTACTATTATGTTATGCCAAGTGCTTGCAGTCATGCACGCCTTAAATAGTATAGTTGGAGGATACTCCGACTTTATGATTTGTAGCTCTTTGGTACCGTGCTTCTTAAGTAGGCATTGCAATCCTTCATGCGATGTTAATAATGGAGATTGTAGAGTTTCACTTCTTGGATCCTGCCTATTATGTTGATATGAAAAGCTGTCTACTTATTGTAAGCGTCGTCTCTTCCGTCTAGTTAACGAAGCTGATCCTCTTGGCTCCATATTCCATTATGTGCTTAATTGTCTTGGTGTCCATGCTATTTGGGTTATAGCTTCATAATGATAATCGATTTCATTTCAAGCAATTGTTGGTTGGATACCCCTCCCATGAACCCTTGATCTGTACAAGATTTCTTGCCTGATTGAACTACGGTTAGCTCCTCTTTCTCAATTGCCATAAAATAGTCCAACTCAACCCAACCATTCTTGGTGAACCCAACCCTAGTTAGCTATTAAAATATCTTAGCTAAACAAGGAGTTGCTCTAATTGTAGGACTACACAAGCACAGGCAACTTACCTATTCTTATCACTTGTCACATCTATTTTTATCCATTTTTCTAATCAAGTGTTTCACGAGTGGTTTGATTGGGATGCCTTATTGGAATATGACCTACTTATATGGTCATTCAAATAAAATAAAAATACTTATTTCTATATATTTATAGGTCAATGAATCAGGATTTTATTAAGACATTTAAAGTAGAAGATAATGTTTAAAGGATTATCTCCATAATAAATTATTTAACTCCCTAAGTGCATGCATGGAACAAGTTTTTTGAATAAAGTAAACAACTAGCATTAGTGTATATGAGAATCATAAGACTATCATCATAGATGTTGATGCGTTTACTTTAAAATGTTTCTAAGAAAGATTTGGCTGCATCCACTGGTTAACTAAAGGTAAAAACTAAAAAATGGCATCTTTTCACTTGTGAGACAACAAAACAATAGTTGACAAACACAGAGGTAGCCTTAGAGCAATCGAATCAAAAAGGAGAGAGAGTATATGGATCCAACATCTTGTCCACATAATAATTCACCTGAAACATTCTACCTTGGAAAGCTGAAGACAAAACATAGACTCCAGATTGGTTCATAAGAAAATCCGTCATCACATTATTGTCTTGTAGCCTCTGATTCTATCAACTATTTGCTTCTTCATTAAATTGGATGTGTATGTCATAAACAAGTCTTCCGTGTGGGTTATGACATGGAAAACGCTTCTGGTTCACCAACCTATCATCATTCATAAGATTCTTCAAAATTATTAAGGTTATTCAACTTATGTCAGTTGTTTGGATGGTTTTCCAATGAATTGGCTCAAAAGGGTGTCTGTTTCACTTCAATTTCATAATAGTTTATTTGATTGAGTGGCCAGCCAGCCAGCCTTCCTTCCTCTTGTCTTAACCAAATGGACACGTATACGCATCTAATTTCCTTTTCTCAACAACCAAACAGAAAATTGAAAATATTGGATAAGGAAAGAGAGATAAAGCCGCCGATTTGGCATCAACCACGAGTGACGCACCACAGCGCACACACTAGAAACTATAAAGAAGCATAGAAAGCGCCAACCGAAAGAGCGTGCGTAAACACGCTATTGGTCTCCGTTCAAACGTCATTAAAGAGAACCAAAACACAGTCAAAAGCAATAGAACTGAAACATGCCCTCTTTCCGATTTCTTCATCTCCTCTCATTTTTTAACTTCCTTCACTGAACTTTCTTTCCCATTCTGAGGCAACCAAACGAAGAAAGATAAGACCTTTTCGGGATTTTGTTGACAGAGAAGAGAGAGATTGTAAACATGAACGAGAAGGCCAACGTTTCTAAAGTGCTTAATGCCAAGCACCGAAAGGTCTCTCCTTTTCATCATATTGCTTTCTGGGTATATGTTTTATGTACTTGTTTTAATGTTTTTCTTGGTGCTTGGTTGGTGTTTGATGGGATGATTACTTTTTTATATTCAGTGATGATGACTCCTTTCCATGGTTCGAAAATTTTAAAGTCTTCTAAGCTATTCTTAACTGGTTTGATTAGTACATGTGTTTAGCAGAAAAAAGAAAAGTGAGCGTGAGCTTCTGCGGTCAGTGTGTACGCTTTGAGTTCACCACTCGGTATAGTCATATAGTTGTACAGTTCTGTTTGTGTTTTACTATCAAAATATTGCTGGATGTTCTCTAAATTTGACTTCGCTTAGTTCCACGTTTGGCTGAATCCTCGAATGAATGTTGCTTTATACCCCTGACTGAATCCATCTTCTTTAGCTTGAAAGAAATTGAAAAGTTGTATGTCAAGTAGTTATTTAATTTATGGTGTACTTTACTTAGTAAATGAGTGAAGAAAGTAAGCAAACTTGTTTAAAATTTCACGCTATCGATGCCAATATGTTTGGTCACCAGTTATTTGTACAATCAGATTATAGTTGTTAACTCTGAGTCTTCAATGTGGATTTTGTGTAATTATGCCGCCATTTTTGTTTATTTTTATCTTGGAAATAATTTGTCCAGGTTTGTTTTTTGTGTTTCAAAGTTCGTTAATATTCCCTTTAAAATGAATTGTACTCGTGAATAATGTCGAGAGCGGAATTTCTTTTTTCCACTAGCTTTCGTACAAATTTCTGATGTATTTTCATACAGCTATACTCAACGTTTATTGCTTCTATCTTTGTGGCAGTCCAGTTCTCGTTTACAGTTCAGCTTGTTTACCTGAACTGATATGGTGACTGTTTCTAGTTTGTTCTAAAGTACATAACAAAAATGGATTTTGTTTTTCCAGATATTGGACAGCCTCCTTAAATTACCGGAGAATAGGGAGTGTGCTGACTGCAGAAGCAAGTACGTATATGATATAAGCCATAATGCCTTACTTAGATACTTAGAATTTCTCTGTTTAAACTTTGAACTGGAAGATAATGGCGAGTATAATAGGAATATAAATTCATCTGATAAAATTCATTGAGGTTTGGTTTGTAAGTGTAAATTGCCAAACTGTGTCCTCTGTATGCTGGTCCAAAAAGATGTAATTCATTGTGCTGTCTTGTTTGCTCCCAGAGGTCCTCGGTGGGCTAGTGTGAATCTTGGAATCTTCATATGCATACAATGTGCAGGAATTCATAGAAGTCTTGGAGTACACATATCCAAGGTACGTCAAGTTTTCGTCTCATAACTGATTTGCACCTTTTTCCAAGCAAATGATACTGCAATTGGGTAACTAGAGGTTTTAAGTGAAATACATTCTATTTCTGCATAATGCAGGTAAGATCTGCCACTTTGGACACATGGCTTCCAGAGCAGATATCACTTATTCAAAGTAAGTACTAAATGTTACTTAAATTAAGTTGTGCCGCGGAATGTAACTTCTTGACCATCTGTTGTCCTCAGCTATGGGGAATGAGAAGTCGAATAACTGCTGGGAAGCAGAGCTGCCTCCTAACTATGACAGAGTTGGCATTGAGAATTTCATTCGTGCAAAGTATGATTGAATAGAGTCCAGACTTTCAGTTTTACTTAAGATCAGATAGGGGTTATTCCACTATGTTTTCAAGACACCTTATTTTTATGCTTAATTAAAGTCATACTGCCTTTTAGGTATGTTGACAAGAGATGGATCCCAAGGGACGGAAAAGAAAAATCACCTCCGAAGGTTAAGAAGACTTTGAATAATGAACCCAAATCCATGAGTGGGCGATATGCCCAAATGAAGAGCATTAACAACATGTCCGAGGTTGATACGAATGAATGTAGACCTACAACTAGAAGTTGCAGGCCAGTGCCTGCTAAAGTGCCCCAGCAAGTATATACTATTTTCCTTATTACTCATCTTTAACTGAATACACTCCATTTCTTCTTGCTTCTTAGACAAACAATAGCATGCCGTTTTACAAAATAAAAATTGTTTCTATTTTACATACAGTTCATTAATTTTTTGTCAAGGAACAAAAACCTGAAACCATATCTTAACATGCCATCTCACATGCAAGTCTGCCAGTGTGATGCTAAAATAAAATATGAACACATCATTCTTCTTAAGAGTGTCAATATTGTTCTTTCTTGCTTCTTGGACAACCAGTACTGGTGCAAATCCTTACGTTTCATTAATATTATTGCATGGACATGAAAAACTTCTTGAGTAGCTCTCTCTTCCAGTTTTTCTATGTTTAATTGGATTCGTGTGAACACAACTGAATTGAAGTCTGGATGAGCAGATCACACCAGATACAGAATTGCCAGAATGTATGCAAATTCCAAAACCTACAGATCCAACAGCTCAATTGATCAAACAGGAACGTGGTGCGATCTCAACTTTGCAGCCATCGAAAGTGGATTATGCAACTGAACTTTTTAATTTACTTAGCATGGATGATCCTAGGGGAAACAACTCCAATATGCCTGCCAGTGGAAATGCATGGACTACATTCAGTTGTGAGTTTCTTCTCCAAGTTGTACTTGAGCATTAGTATATAGATTAGTTGCTGTATATCTTTTCCCCTTTCTCCTTATTTCCAACTTAAAGAGTTATTGTTGAGATTTGATTCCAAACTTGGTTACTAAATTGATCTGAACCTTTAAAATATAGCTGCCGGAGCAGAAACAACACTGGGGATGAATGGGTCCATAAATTTAGTGGAAAACAGGGCACTTTCGAGAAATGAAGTTGGCAATGTACTTGAAAAGCCATCATCTGTTGCAGCATTTTCAGAGAACACTATCAAAGACAGGAAGAATGATGATATGATCGTCTTTGAACAGGTCTGTTTATGGAATGCACTTGGTGTAACTTTATGATCATAATTAGATTTGGACAAGCTCTTGTTGCTGAATGTAAATTGATATTTTGATTGATATGCATTCATTAGGAGTTACTATATCTATTGTCTGTACTTAATTGGATCTTTCTCTTTGGATGAAAGATAAATGGACATTTTGTGTTTTTTGAAAAAGAATGATAAATGGACATTTCATTACAGAATATTACTTAAAATATATTTTATTCATCTGTCTATTCTTATTATTAACTAACTGCTTGTGATCATGACTGAACTGCTTCGTGTCCTTTTTTTTTGGTTTTTGAAGAAAGACTGCTTCATGTTCTTTAAGGGTAATTGAGAGTGAGATTATATGAATATTTCTTTGTACTTCTTAATTGTGGAAAAGCACATAGAAGCACTGTGGTTCATTGTCCCAGATTATATAGCGTTCAACTTTCATGTGTACGCTGGAAGGAAAAAATGTTTGTGTTGCTCTTAAAATTTTGTTTGTGGTTTTTCACAGTCCTCTCCAATTTCTGTCCGTCGTCAAGAACAGACTGCATTTTCTCAACAGCAACCAATACTCAATGCTGCTGCCACTAATGCTAGTTATGTATCCCAAATCTATCCTGCCAATGGGAATGTTTTTGGTTCGAATAATAACTACTTACCTATTCAGAATATGATAAACGCTGGCTATCAAGCTCCAGGAATGGTAGTGCCTATCATTAATTTTCAGAAGTACATTCAGGTTAAGCTTTTAAATGCTTGCATCAATTATTCTCCTTGAAAAACTTCGTTGCTTATGTGGTTAATGTCTTCCTGTGCCAGGTTGGGAGTGACCAACAAAAGTATTTAACAACAAGGTATTCTGTTATCTGCATTTGTGTATTTGTGATGAATACGGTAACTAGGAACACTGATCAGTTGGAAATATTGCCTGCAATCTTTTATAAATTTGATAAGTTATAATTATCATGTGTAGAGATTTGTAATCACTTTTTTGGTCAGCTTTTGAAAAAACATGCATGCTTATTACTAACTCTTTCTATGTTGTTAATGACTTGGCAGCATGCACGTGCCGTCAATTAATGGACACAGCATGACAAGTATGTCAACAACTTTGCAACATCCGCCATTATCCAATCAATACGTAGGACATAATGGTTTCTC
This sequence comes from Erythroxylum kunthianum, assembly GCA_024582655.2. Lineage (NCBI taxonomy): Eukaryota > Viridiplantae > Streptophyta > Magnoliopsida > Malpighiales > Erythroxylaceae > Erythroxylum > Erythroxylum kunthianum. Next base: position 349,167 of record JANIMX020000062.1, read on the forward strand.
ATCCTTGCCCCAAGGGATGTATAGGAAACAGTGACCATTTCCACAAATATTTCCATTGATTCCCAAGATATTATAGCTACGGTTTTCTTGCTTGGTTACCATATTCTTTGTAAATGCTTTTTTTATTTCAATAAGATGAAGTCCATACATACAAATTGGCGTGATTTATACCAAGAATTTTGAGTTAAAAGTTTGGAAATAGAGCTGGAAACACAATCGAATAGAACAAAGACAGCAGAGAAAGAACTAACAGCTCTCTGCTATACACTTTTTCTTTTTGTGGTTGGACCACAAAATCTTTATACAAGAGTCTTAACAAGCATTTCAAATTCCTCCATTTTTTTGTTTTAACCAAAATATGCCTTTTGACAGCTTTGATACAACATACTTATTTCAAGATTTTCTTGTTGCATTTACCACAAATCTTAACTGAAGTAATTGTCCCTCCAATTGGAGTCTCTTTGTTAACTTTAGAATTAAGATTCATAGCTTTCTTTTGCTTTCAAAATAAAGCATTGCTCAAATTTTGTCAAGCCTTCAAATCTACTACTAGTTTCATCTTTTATTAGTTTGCCAACCTCAATGTCATTCAAATTTTTATTTTTAACAGCTTTTTAATACACATTTTAGCATTATCATCATCATTACTTTTGTACCAAAGTGTTTTTTATCAACCAAATAATCATAGTAGATTTATCAACATTTTTTAGAATAGTTTTAGATTATTTAACAAGGAACAACTTTTTATTCATGCATACTCTCAAGAATTCAACTCTATTTGAATCAAATATGTTGCAAACATGTCTATAAAAGTGTATAGTATATAACCTTTATCAACTAATTGACTCGCAATATGAAATTTTTGATCTAAACATGATACAAATATTATATCATTATTCAAGTTTATATTCAATAGACTCAAATATGTTGCAAACATGTCTATAAAAGTGTATAGTATAACCTTTATCAACTAATTGACTAACACTATGAAAATTTTGATCTATACATGATACAAATGTTACATCATTATTCAAGTTTATATTTGAATATGTTTTGACAACATTTATTCCCTTTCCTTTCCCCTCTATGTAAGCTCCATTGGCAACTCTTATCCTTAATTGAAAATTGGCGTTGTTGTCAAGGACAAAGGTTTAATATTGGCGGTAGGATGTAAGGTGTTGATTTAACTTTTATTTTCTTGTTTTTGAACATATTTCCCTTTTCTTTTCTTCTTTTATTTTTGTAAATATGAATTACGATTGGTGTAGAGATGGGTACGACAACGATGAATATTTAGATGACCTCTGCACTTATCAATATGATCAGGGGTGAGAAATCATCTTGATTTCT
>JANIMX020000062.1:462118-478674 GCA_024582655.2 Erythroxylum kunthianum
TAAACCTCATGATATACATATCAGTAAAGGACTTAAAAGTCTGGTGTTACACAAAATGTACATAACTGTTTTTAAACTTAATGTCTAAACATGTTTTGGTATTTCAAAAGTACGAATTTAAATTGTTTGAAATTGTTATGAGTGGACTTGAAGTCAAGACGTAGCAGTGGTGAATTTGATATACATATAGAAGTATTTTGAAACTTTACAGGAACCTTAAAATTTTTGGCTTTATCAAAATACAACTGTTATGCTGCCGAAAGGTTTATAAAGTTTTTGTAAATCTCCACTGCTTGTACTTACCAATGTTGAATCAATGTGTTTTATTGATATAAAAAAAGGCGTAGCTCTACGATAACTTTCTAGCTGAAATAGATATCGACTAGAGGGTTCCTGTGGGGTGCCGGGCATGTCGTCTAATCGTTTTAGGATAGGAGTTTGTTAATAAATCATCATTTGACTTGAGATATTCAAAGTATCTTATATAAAGATTGCTATATTTATATACTACTTATGACCTATCATTGTTAATGATAGCTCAATTGGTAGCCATTGGATATAATATGAACTATATATAAGCAGTTGAATGATCAATTTAGGATTAATCACCTAAAATCATTAGGGAGAATGTGCTATTTTTTTTATTAGTATTGATTTGAAAAATTCTTGGTTAAAGTAAAATGATACTTTGAAAATAGTTTTCAAACATCATTAATAGAATCAAATACTAATGATGGGGAACTAATACGATTGAACTCAATTAGAGTAGACACTAATATTATTGAATTCATACTCTATATCTAATTAAAACATTGCATGATAAAAGAATTAAATTATACAAAAAATTATGTATAAAAGAGCTAATCAAAATCACTTTAACATTCCTAATATTTTGGTAGTTATGATGTATTGATAGACACCAATCTTAATTTATAGATATAAATTATTCAATTAGGGAATTAATGATAAATTAAATGAGTTTAATTTATATAATCTTCAATATAGTCTAGGTTATAATATATCCATTGCCAACATATTTAAGAATCTAATGAGTTACATAGAAAGAAGAGTTGAAGAGAGAAAATACAATTTAATCAAGTTAGACTTGATTGTAAAATATGAAAAATTTTATGAACAAATATAATATATTTAATAAGTAAAGATCAAGATTAGATTTTGGATTTTATTTAGACCTAATTTTTATTTAATTAGAGTTAATTATAATTATAATTAAAGTTTTAATTGAAATTAAATTAGATGTTAACTACATTATTAAAAATTCCAAGTCTTATTATAAATAAATGTAAGCTCTAAAGGAGTTAGTACTCCTTATTTAATATTCTTTACACTGCTTATAGAATTCTCTTAATTTGTTCGGATAGATATTATTAGAAGTTGAATACTTGTGTGATTAAAATGATAATGATGAACCTTCTTTATAAATGGATTCAATAGTACCCGCAAGTAAATGATCAAATTTTATAATAGAGTATATTTTATGTTTATACATTAATCATATTAAACCTTACTCTTAATAAGGAGAATGTTTCAAAATTCTATAATTCAAAACATTCATATAAATTTTCACAAATAAAGAGAAAAAAAGAAGAACTGCCTTTATCGTTTTGGGACATTGTCATTTATCGATCAAGTTAAGAATACAAAATTTTTTGGAAAAAGAAAAATTAGTGAGAATGATGGTGTCGGTGGAAAATGGGGAGGAATGATTGAGGGAAAAGAAGCATGCGAGCCCATGAAACGCAATGTAGCGTCACTACTTATTACTAGAGAGAGAGAGAGAATGAGTTATGTGCTGAGCCCAACTACTACACGTAGATGCCGTAAGCAATGTAATACTAATACAGAGCAAGCGAGGTCACACGCAACCCCACACTCTCTCTCTCCAACCTTTCAGCTAATTATTCGAATCAGCTCTGGAACTGAAGAAGGCAAATAAGAGCCTTCACGCTTTACAAAGCCCTAGTCTTTAATATCCTGTAATTCTCTTTCTCTGATATATTTATTATATGGCTGTAGTTTACGTTGTTTCCAATACGGGCTTTTGTTTTTTTAGATTGGGGATTCTCGGTTTCTAACATGATCTGAGGTAAAGTTCCAATCTTTATTTTGCTGTTTGTTGCTTTTGCTCGCTGTTTATATGATCCCGTCGAGTCTGGGAAAGATAAAAAGGTTTGTTCTTTTTTAGTTAATTCGTAACTGGGTCTTTGAAAGTGAATGACTTGATTCTCAGGCTTGAGTTTTGGTGTTGATTTTACTTTTGTTTACTTGTTCCTCTGTTCGTCTCTGGGTTGTGTTTCTTAGTGATTGCTAAGCAAGCTATTTGGTCTTTGGCATATTCCATATTTTCAAACAATGCATCTTGATATCGTAACAACTGAAGGATATGCCATGCCCTTTTCTTCTTTGGTTTCTTTTTTATTTTTTTGGGTGTGTTTTGAACCATAGTGGCCGTTGTGGTTTAATACTCTTTTAGTTCTCTAATATTTGATCTTGTATCTTAAAGTTTTATATTGGTTGATTTGCACTTAATAAAAATGTATTCCTAAACATTTTTCCTTTGCTTGTACTTGTACGTTCTGTGGTTCAGTGAAGAAGGTTAATGCTCTTTGCGCGTGACCCGTTCTCTTCTCCAATCCTCCGCACATACCTGCATTTATCTAAACACCCAAGGTGTATATTTTACTTGTTTATGCTGTATATCCCAATGGAGGTCAAGCTATGGAACGACAAGCGCGAGAGAGAAATGTATGACAACTTTGCTGAGCTCTATGCCATTATCAAAGCCACTGAGAAGCTTGAAAAAGCCTATGTTCGTGACATTATATCCTCATCTGAGTATGATATTGAATGTCAGAAGCTCATTGGCCATTTTAAAACTCTAGCTTCAACTTTCAAAGAAACCTGCCCTAGCATCGAGCATTTTGCAGACACCTACAAAATGGAGTGTCCAGCTGCCTTATACCGACTTGTGAACTCTGGGGTGCCTGCAACTGCAGAGCACGGGGCTGCGACAGCTGCCTCAGCCTCAGCCGCTACAGTGGCAGAATGTGTTCAGAACTTTATTACAGCAATGGATTCGTTGAAATTGAATATGAAGGCAGTGGATGAAGTGTACCCTTTGCTCTTGGACGTTTCAGCTTCACTTGGTAAGTTGAGCATTTTGCCCCCAGATTATGAGGGGAAGACAAAGATGAAAGAGTGGATCTCAAAGCTGTCTAAGATGGGGACTGCGGATGAGTTGGCAGCTCAGCAGGTTCGACAACTTGGCTTTGATCTGGAGTCATCATACAATTCTTTTATGGCTGCCTTGCCTAATGCTGCTGGTGTTTGATTGGTCCATGTATAAATTTGTAAAATAGGCAATGTTTGCTGGCTTGGTTTTCTCATGGATGGGTATGGATTCTGATTTTGTAGTGGCAGCTTTTCAAGCTGGAGAATGGCATGGCATATTGTGCTGATCGTTGAGCAATTATCATCTACCCTGTATTGCGAGTAAAAGGCTTGTTAGATGATCTTCTTGTTCTAAATTTTAGTTCTTTTTATAAGTTGATTGTATGTATGGATGTGTAAATCCAGAGCTGGAATGAGTTTTTGGTAAATGCCTTATAAAGAGTTTCTGAGTGCGCCTAAATATGATTTTAGGCTAGATATTGTGGACATTACATTTCAAGATTAGCAAGCATTAAAATTGTATTAGGCTGCAATAGACAATGGTTTTTTACTTTTTAGCATTTGCTGTACTCTGTTGACAGCCTTATTTTACACTAATATGCCTTACTCGGGTGACACTGACTGGATGTAGAATCTCAGTTTCTCTGTTCAACCAATGTATGAGTCTTTTCCATTGTTACTTGATGGTTGTATTCCAACTTCCTTAACAAGGGATTTGTCACGTTACACCAATTTGGGTGCTGAGAGAGAAAAACGTTTCTAAAATTCCACTTGTAGTGGGCCTTTCTCCAGCCATAGACATTATCTATCTTAAAGAAAGTAGGAGCATAGACATTTGCCATCCGTAGAAAGAAATGTTGATTTACAATCTATGAACTATCTTTTTTCATTTTTGATTCTTTGGAAGAAGAAACAGATGCATGTTTCTAGGGTTAAAAAGAAATGTTCAAATTCTTCCTACAAGTGAGCCAAAATTGTTGGTAAGAGAGGTAGAATGAGCAGGACAACAAGGGCACAACCAGCAATAATGGCAATGCATGTCCACTTCCTAGAACTCTTCTGATATTCCCTGGCTTCCTGAAGATTCTCAGTTCCTCGCCGCACGAAGGAGCTAGCATGTGCGACGTGACTCTCAATGTCATTCAGCTGATGTCCCTGAGCTTCCACAAGAGCAGCCATATCTAAGAACACCTGGTGAAGCTCAAGTAAGTTCTTCTCTATCTCCTTCACAGCATCATGCCTTTCTTGAATTTCTGATATGGTGTCGAGGATCTGACCTCTCCCCTCTTGCTGAATTGCCTTTTGCAGGAAACTTTCACTTTCACCGCTTGATATCAATGTCTCAATAGTATCCTCGCTTGCCTTCTCACCTGTGATTGTAAAATACCTGCGCTCCACAGTTTCCTTGTATTCTGCATTCATTTTAGCTCTCAAGTTCTGAAAGTCATCCATGAGATCCTTAAGCTTCTTTCCCAACCCACCAACCACAGAGGTCCTGGTTCGATCAGCAGACGAGCCTGGACCGCAACCTGGTACATTCCGGCATATTGCATTCGATTTTTCTAATGCTTCAAGCTTTCCCTTGATGAGTTTGACGCGTTTCAGGACTTGTTGAACATCTGAATCCATTCGAGCTCGGAGATCTTTCATGGTCTTGGCATTATGGACAGTTTTGCTCTCTTCATTGGCTTCTTGTAAACTCTTGTACAGCCTCTCAACAGTTTTCATATCTTCCTTAACGTTTTCAACATCTTCAAAGAACTTATCCAGATTCATAGTCTCCCTTCCGGCCTCCATATCATCAAACTGTGCCTGTTGCCGGAGGTCACTGTGCTTCTTGAACGAGCTGGAGAGTAAATCATTCATCTTGCCTAGAACTTGTATACAACAAGTATTGATATATCGGTAATTAATAAATTGATGAACTTGGTGATGATCGAATATTAAGTGTACAAACGTAAAGTAAAATCTTTTTGTTTATTAACTAGCGTGTCCAAAGTTTTTGATGGGTTTGGTTGATCATCTTCCTCGGAAGAGAGAAGAGGTGACAAAGGCAAAACTCCTGACCAACAAAATGTTCTTATTATTGGAACTGACATTAGAGGCTTGAGATTGAAGAAGATATAATTAATAAGCGGTTTACCCTTTTTGGTTGCATGCCAATAACAGATTTGTTTGGTTGACTTTGTCTTCCTTGCATTTCCTCCTAGTAACCATCACATTGTCTCCTAACCTATCCTTGGAAAGATATGAAACTAACTCTTCATTTGTCTTGCTTATAAATTTCATACGAGCGATTATATTACAATTGTAACTTTCGGAATCAATCTTTAGGAAGAAATCCCTGTAATCTTTCTTTTTTCTCAAAAGTTGCAATCAATCAAAATGTTGTTTTAAAGTGTCCATACCAAATGAAACAACATATAACATATGCTTGCCAATTTTCATGTCAAGAGTAAAGCCGAAATTAATGTTGATATTCATTGCTTTTTAATCTAATATAATATGAACTACCTTAGTATTAACTCAAAACAGAGTTTTACTGCTTCTACAAGAAATTCAACTGCATCAATTTCAAATCTGAAACAAGAGTAAACATGGAAGCAGTGACATCTAGAAAAATCCAAAAGCTACAGTGAGCAATTTCCCTGAAAGTACAGGCACAAAACTACATTTTCCAATTTACTTCATGTGAGCAGCCATGAGCTCCTTCATAGAAAGTACAGAGCTTCAACCAACTATCCTATATGATTCAATGATCATTATACTATTGTCATCTAAATCGCATATGCCTCCGTTATCTTTACCTAAAGAGAATCATATTAGAGGATACAATCCAACAACACTACTGGTCTATTGACCATGTTGTCCACTTCCTTCCACTCTACTTTCTATGTACAGATACCAAAAAAGAACAAAGGAAGTTGTCCTCATATTGCTTGAATACTTAACTTTGCTGGATAGTTGTCCAATGCGCATTGGATGATAGAGCACACCCCTACCCAATGGCTGGGGCAGATGTAGATGCTTTCATGGAAAAAGCTGCATGATGATCCTTGTCAGCACCTTGGTGATTATTGCGAGGTGTGCTATTGTCACAGATGTTTTCGTCTATGCTTCCATCCACCAGCATCTGATTCCCAGCTGAATTACTATCATCAGTGCTGGACAGTCTCTGCTGCATCGAGTACCTGTCAGTCGCATCTTGAAGCATCCGCATCATCATGTTTCCAGAATCTGAACCAGGTGATAACTCTTCCTCTCTCTCTGGCTGGATGTTTAGGTCAATTTGACCTTTGAAAGGTGTTGTGGAGGCTTTAATTCTGTTAGGATCATCATCAGAGCCTTCACTGACCAACTTTTTCTGGTTTGGGCTGCTATTTTGAGTGCCACAAGAGGGTGAGGGGTCATCATCAAGCAATTTCTCTGACAAAGATGATTGCTGCTGTTGTTTCTTTGTAGTTTCCACGTCTTTCTCTGATTGCTTCTTCTCGCGTTTCATCATTAGAGTTTTAAAACGACGCTTCACTGTTAGGCAGACATTACAAGTACATGTCTGCTTATGCTTGGGGCCTTTTCCACTAGGAGGTTGAATACACACAATGCAGGAGCAGCCAGGCCTATGCCTAGGGTGCTTTGTGGTGGCCTGAGACGAAGGTGGGACTGCCTCACCCTCTCCTAAAATTGCTAGGTTGGCAAGGGTATCAAGGCCCTCCAAAGCTTCAATGTTGTCTGTGTCCTGCTTAGCAGCTTTCATTTTCTTGGAAGAAGCTAGTGATTTGCACCAACAAAACAAATAGTGAATTCAGCAGTTGTGGGTGGCACGTAAGAATCATCATTTGAACAAGAGATGTCATTTCAGAGTCATCAGTATATGCAGGAAAAATAGTAAGAGCAGAAGGTGAACAGAATACTTGTACCACATGCTTATCCACTTCCCATGAGTATGTTCTAGTAAACTCTGGATATGACAATATGATGATCAATATTTGTCTCAAGCAATTTATACCTTGATTACAGGATGGTAGAAATTCTTCAAGTTGTTCTGTCGTCAATTCTTGAGCTGCTGAACAAGATGACCTGGTAGAAGGTAACTTAAGATGTTATATAATGCCTAGAGATCGCAGCACAAGTTAAGAAGGGAAATGTGAAAAGTATCTATCTATTTGGCTGCAGCTTTACAGAGGAAAGGGATGAAGATAGGCTCATTTTAGAACTTACATTAAGACACAAACCATACTTTACAGGCTAACAAGAAACAGTCAGTCCAAGTGCACCATATTTTAACTCCATTGCTTACTGAAAGGATAACAAGGTCCAAATTTCCTAACAGGGTAGAAGTATGGATGACACCATTGGAGGTGAAAGCTCCACCACGAAAAGCCTAACTTCAAATGTATAAGTTTCTGTCTTACCAGGCAGAGCAGAATTGCATACCTAGTGCTAGACATTGCAGGCCCAAAGGCTACCAATCAGACCTCAAAACCTAAGGTATATGTAGACAGGGGAAATTAACCTTGACCAAGAACGGATGCTCTTTTACCTTTCTGAATCCCAGAGGTTACCAGAACATGTCCATTTGCAGGGAAGCAGAGCATTGACAGGCAATTTACGCCATTTTAAGCAATCTTCACATTGAACCCACTGAACCTTTTGACTGACAAGAGAACACACAACATTAAGATTTCTTGCCCAGAAGATATCATGTAACTGAAAAACTTGTTACAGTAGGCAAAACATACAAGAAAAGATCCAAGAACGGAAAAATTTAAACTCCTAACTCAGAAGTTAAAACGTGTAATTGACTTCACATGCACAAACATATCCAGGGACCTTTGAACGGTTATTGCAAAGAACGTGACACCAGAAGGACCAGGTATCCTAATCCAGAAAAGGAGGAAAATGACAACATTAAGAACACTGTTCTTAAATATCTCACTGCTCTACTTATCTATAGTTTAAAGTCAAGCAATTGAATGCAGACAGTTTTGTTGAACATTTCAAGGAACAGTATGCATGGATAAAACTACTACATTAAAGTCTATAAGATCTGCAATGTGAACTCTACCAGGTTTTGCAAGATAAATGCACGACTAATCATCATGAACTATAACTAAAACTAGCCAAATTATTAAGCTCAAACTGGAGGCTCTCAAGATTAGCAATTTACCCCGTATTATCAGTGGCAAAAACTGTTGGCTTCCCAAATATTGGTGCATCCTGTTATACCACATGTCAGTACAGTCAAAAATGTTCCTTGAGAGGGGAAGTAGGCATGGGGAAAAGAGAACTTTTAGAAAGGACAATTAAGCTAAGACAATAAGAAACAACCAAGATTCATGTGAACATAAATTTTCTTCAATCCTAACAAATTCCTCATACACAGAAAGCAATTACATTAGTTTTTTCTAATGTCCAGCAAATTTTCTCGGCCAGAATTTGTCAAAAACTAAATGACAACATAAAAATTTCATATGAAGACAAGAATTGTTCAATCAAAACCAGGGTAGTTTGGAGCCCTAAAAGTAGACATAATCATTAATCTCATTGTCATATGAGGAACCCTTTTGCAATTCTGAAGCAAGGTCCTAACCAATCATATTACACGAGGTAAATCAAGTGGATTTTTATATCTTTTATTGTGGAACAAGTTTAGAGTCGGAAAACCAGTACAGAACAGGCACCCAGTATGAGTAGTTCATTAGGTCCATCAAGGCAAGTTACAAGCCAAGGGCCACCCAATCCAACTTTTCGGCATTAATATGTGTTTTATCCGCGGATGATTCTTATAAGAGATTCCTAACATATCATAAGATTCCCTTTCTTGAAAATCCACACTTTTCCAAACCCAGAAAACAGAGAGAATTCTAGCATTTGTCCTTGGAACAAATACTTCTATACATACTTCTTCTGGTTGATCCATATCATTACATCAGTTGGGTGCAATAAATGCCTACTGTAACTGCCATAGCGAGACCTAACCAAATAAAGCAATACCTAAACTCTAAAGCTAGCCCAACCAACAAAATATAACAAATATTTCCAGCAATTAACACAACCAAAGATGAGTTGTAATACTAACAAGAACAATCTTAGGTGACTTAAGGAGTAAACATGGACTAGAAGTTACTTCAAAAGGAGATAATCAAACCTCGTATTCCTCAAACTCAAAACCTTCTATCATCACAACACTAGGAGCATGGTCGAGAGGAGGGCAGAGTAGTCCCTGTGCTTCTTCCCATGTTAGCTTCAGCTCTATCATGTCTTCATTCTCAATTCTAAAACGCTTACTCTTTGAGCCCAATGTGCTGCTCTTCCTCTTTTTGATACATGATTTAGCTTCAAGAACTTCTTTTGCAATGTACCCAGACTTGTCAACTTTGGACCAATGATTATGTTCTACTAATTCAGCCTGGGAAATTGATGAAACTAAGTTCTTTTGAATGAAAAATAGATAAACAGATGAAGAAATTTCATGATTATAGATTTTTGCGATATACTCACTTCTCCATTAGCAGCCTTATTTGCTTCATTGTCCTGGAAAAGAGGAAAATATTGACAGTCAATTCGTTGGTTTAACCAGTACGACTATGACAACCAGATACAGAGTTAAACCAGACATAGAGTGGCACAAGTAATTAAAACATGCATTAACATTTAATATCACATTTGTGTGGACGTACTGGATTACTTTTACAACACTACCTGGAGCCAAATTACAAATGCTCCACATGAAGGTAGTTTTCTGTGAATATGCACTGTTAACTGAAGATTATTCAAGTGCAAATAATATCATGGAAAGTCTTTAAGTTGCGAATGAACATCCCACATTTTTACACTAATGGCAGATTAATATATTGCAGAACTTTGGGATGAATTAGGATGCACCAAAATGATATTTAGAATGAAAGAACAACAGATTTCAGCCTATTGGCTACTGTCCTATACTGTTGCATATACAGTAAGAAATCCAAAAAAGCCAAAAGAATACTCAAGGTAAACCTGGTCAGATGATGGAGCAGTTGAAGCCTTTCTGAATCCCATAACCAATTTTCCTTCTGGTTCCAATCTACTAAAAGTTACTGGGGGATCAAGACCAAATATCAGTAATGCAACCAAAGAAACATAAAATCCAAAGAGTGAGATCAAAGGAAGAAAATGGCAAAGGCTAAACTGATCGACACAGCAAGATATTGTATCAAGTACAAAAGCCATAGTATTGAAAATAACATAAATAGGTGATGAGCCAAAATGAACATTAAAATAACTTAACTTTTAACTTGAGAAATTCAAAACTCCTTAAGAATTCTTTCCAGTCAATCTGTATCTTACCTATATCACCTGCTTGCAATCTCATGTTCTGTATGCAAGGAGTAACTCCCTCCAGAACATACATTCTGCTGTTATTATTTGGCCAGAAGCGGAATTGAAAAATCCATTCCTTGCCTTTAGCATCCTGGACCTTAAGTGGTAAGCCTTCAGGCTGTGAAATTGGTGGGAAATAAGCCTGCCACATTATAGTATAGAGAATAATATATAAGAGAACAATTAGAATAATAAATTATGACAAAACCACCAATAGAGGGAGAGAGCTGCCAAATTTAAAGAGTATCATATTCTATTGTCTTATTGATTTAAGTGAAATCTGATTAACATGGAAACAATAATTTTCCAATGTAGGAGATTTACAAGTCAATTTGCATTTGAATTAAACAAAAGAGTACTTTTCACAACCACAACCACCATTTGGGTTTATAGAATTCAAGTACCATTTTTTCACTTTATAGAAATTAAACTATGAATAAAGATCTTTGTATCACACTTGATGGGTGAAGAAAGGAAGACATCCATTCTAGAAATTTGGATTAACATTTTGGAGCAAACGTTTGTCAATTAACAAACAAATCAGGACACACCTGACATAATATGTTCTTTCATAGTCCACTCTTTAATGAGTATAGTTTACAGAAATTCAAATTTGTTTAAAACATAATAAGCAAGTGGTATTCAATTCATGGGATTCAGCTATTGTAAAATAACCAAACTTGTGCAATTGACTATAATATCCATTATCTTCCACAAAAAGTAAAACAACTTTGGATCTCCAATGTCTAAGTATATTTGCCAATATATGGGAGTTATAGAAAAAACATAAAACAAAATTAAAGTTCAACTTTGGATTCATCATACACACCTCGGCACATTTTTTAGGGAGCACCAAACGCCCAATTCGCCCAGCATCACTAGCACTCAACATTTTTTCAAATAAAGGGGTTATTATAGAATTCGAGCTTGAACATGGTTAAGGCTTTAGGATTTGAAATAATATACAACGCCAAAACAATATAGAGGATAGTCTATCTCCTAAACTAAGTTTTATATGTACGTCATAGTCTGAACTCAGCTAATGTAGTTAAATTCTTATTTCTCTTTAATGTTTTTCCCCCCCATATGCTTCAAAATAAATTTCATGCATATTTGAAATAAGAAATGAACTAAATTAGCTCAGACAACCAACAAATCCAGTTTTGTCTCAAAGGATACTTTCCAGAGATTTGCTGCAGCTCTTCATCAGTAAACCTAGGCCAGTACCGAGGAAGTAACTGGCTTCTTCCACGGCCATCTGTTCGAGGCCTTCCATTGCGAATTTGAGCATCTCCTAATGAGTCAGCTCTATTCTGTGTGTTATTACCAGGATACTGTTTTGGGAGTGTAGTTGGAGGGGTTGGTCGTAGGCTAGCTCCAGAGCCAATTTGACCATGTGTTTCGTTTAAAGATGCATAAGGTGCAGCAAGCTGTGGAGTCGCTGGATCCTCCCTTATGAAAGCCCGTTGCGAGAAACTTAAACTGGAACCTGGTTGCTCATCTGCAGTGTGTCCTGCACAGAATATTGAATCAGGTTTAGGTCTAACACGTCTTTTATTTCAAACCTAAATTTTCAATCTATCATTTAAAGCATTTAAGGGGCATTAAAAATGGAAGAGGATCTTACCAGCATTTCCATTCTCAGTAATATCTCGTGCACCAAGCTTTAGGCTCCCATTTGCTAATCTATCAGAGGAGTCTTCAAGTTTTACTTTTTCCAAGGAAGGAGCAGATAATCTTTCACTAGCACTAAGTCTGTCTACTTCATAAAGCATCCTTGGATGAAATTCAGACTGAGAAATAGATGAGTTGAACAAACTGGGCGCTTGCCGCCATGGAACAGGACCTGATCCAGCTAACTGACTCCAATTCTTGACTGCCAACTCTTTAAGTCTGTCAGGTGATTGTCCGCGATAAAATAATGAAGTTTGCCATGCTGGATTCATTGTCTGAAATGCAGGTTGTTAAACAAAGTTAGTAATATCAAAGCTAAAAAAAAATTAGCCAGATGTAAAGTTGTAATTGTGAATTCTTGTCTCAATTAGCATAGGCCAAATTCTTCCAAATCTTTCCTCCCAAACAATCTTTAAATCACTTCTGTTCTTTCTCTTTTTCCTTTTTTTTTTGGTAAACAGTAAGGAACCAGTATCACACTGTTCCAAAGGAGCCTACAAATGTTTCTTCAGCATATAGCCTTGTCATTAACTATCTTATACTTTTTCAAATTGCTGTCAATGATGGCTCTGCAGGTACATATGTCCACACAAAAATATTCTACTATCATCCTTCCACTTTTTACTAGTACAACTTTAAATCCTCTATAACAACAGCAAAGGCAGAAACAGGAAACAGTGGAACAGCTTGCTATACTCCGAAATATTATTAAAAAGAGCATTCATCATGAAATTACTGATTCATCTAAACGCAAAAACAAAGTAAAATGGATGTCCTGCATCCAGCCATCAAATGTTAACAAAGCTATAGAATCAAAAAGTCATCAACAATTAAAACAAACAATGATCATTTGTTGTATTAATGTGATTAATATGTGTGCTTACCAAAAGAACATTTTTCCTCGCACATGCTATGCATTCTATTCCTCCAGCATCCAACAAGGCAAATGCGTTATATGAAACGATACATCCACAATGTACCCGCTGCGAGGAAATGTCAAAATCAAATTGATTTTGCATTATGACGACTCATTTTTCAGGCACAAAAACACAAATCAACCAGAAGAATCTCCACTCACCTTCGCGCAAGACTCACAACACCTCCAACCTGCAGTGTTCAAATGAAAGGTCTCACAAAATCTGCCCTCCTCATAAGCAGAGCTAAGACACATAAAGATAAACTGTAGTGTAAGTGAAATAAAATTGAAATGGGGAAAAAAAACTGAGATGATAGAATTAAACAAGTAGAAGCAAGTCCATAAAGACAACCTAAAGCTCCCATCCATCTATCCACCCATCCCACCCCCAACTAAAAAAAACATAATAAAATAACAATAATGAAATATGTAACTGGGAAATACACCCTAATTACCATATTCCCAATAACAAGTTTAAAACTAAAGCTAGTTCCATATTTCCTTGGAGACAACAAATCAAAGTTAAAGCTAGTCCTCTCTAT
Source organism: Erythroxylum kunthianum (assembly GCA_024582655.2). NCBI lineage: Eukaryota > Viridiplantae > Streptophyta > Magnoliopsida > Malpighiales > Erythroxylaceae > Erythroxylum > Erythroxylum kunthianum. The sequence continues at coordinate 475,808 of JANIMX020000062.1, forward strand.
ACTGCAGAGATATTGAAGAATCTACTATGCCACAGCCAGACATGGAGAAGGGGATCATCAAAAGGATCTCTTAAAAATCATACCTGAAGGGAAAAATAAAATAAAAGGAAAACCATTTTTGTAAAAAAATTCTGAAAATTTTTCAGATATCATGAAGGAATGTATCAACTCCTTTTAGCTAGAAAATCATTTATATCAAGGTAAAAATTCAACCAATCTTCTAACAGTTCCTTGCAGAGTATTGACAGCTTCCCCTTTTCTTAGCATCAGCATGACATAAATCAATGCCTACTTCTCTAGCTCAACCAAAAGCATCAACATAGACAAACCCATAACTTCCACCTACTTTCGCGATGATTGTCCCACTATAAGTGTAAGTAGGTTGAGTTCAAGTAACTCCTCACTTACACCCAATCAGTCAGAAAGTCTAGCCACAATCAGCGGGTAAATACCAAAAAACTTATTAATTACAACTGGATTTTAATAGATTTTGATCAGGCCCACCTAAGACTAGGCCACGTAATATATTACCATAGGAGTAAGTAACCAGCAACGGGAAAACTGCAGTGACAGCTAAAAGCTGTTTTCTTATGTAAATTTGTTCCTGCTAACTATATCCCAAAAATACACTTTGAGAACTTCCCAAATGACCCATTTCAACTGAAACACAGTCCGCCAAAATTCAACTCTCCAAACAAAAATTTCCAATTTTCCACCCTTGTTGTCTCAAAGGAGACCGAAATAAAGACAAAACACGAATTCCACATGCATTAGATATCTTGTTATCAACTGTAAAGCTGTTCTCGCCCACAAAGCCCCGATTTCCATCTCCAAACAATAATTAATACCCAAAAGCACAAATTAAACAAAGAGAAAAGGAAAACCATATCCCTAACAGCCAAACAGCTAAAAGTTCCTACATGCCAAGTATCAAGCTTTAATACGTCCAATCCGACACCGAAGCCAAATGGATTTCTCACTCAGTTGTCTCATTAAAAATTTTGGTTAGTTTCAGTAAGTAGAGAACAAAATAAAAAGAGAAGTGACAAAGGCTCACGCGCATCGGTCGCAGAGTTCAGCAAAGTCGCCGGAGCGCAGCCGCCATCCTTTCCTCGATTTACAGTCCGTACAGTCAGGATTGAAACATTTTTTGGAGGTAACAGGAGAAGGAGAAGCAGCAGCGGCCGTCGCCGGAGCAAGGACTTGCAACGGCGGAGCAGGAGCAGCAGACATCCAAGAAAGAACGAACTGTTTAACCGCCAAAAATCAAAACAAAAAAATCGTAAAAACAGAAGAAATTTGAACACGCTAAGTAGAAAAAGTACATGTAGTTGAGCTCTCAAACTCTTAACGGACGCCTTGAATTATAGGGCATATAAACATAGAAAGAGAGATGGAGAGCAGAGAGAACGGACATTGATGTGAGAAAACAATAAATGTGTCCGTTTATAATTTTATACACACTTCAAACATGTATATATATATTATTATTATTATATACGTATAAGTGAAAGAGATTACACGCGCTTGGATATGCGCGTGTGTTGTTAAAAAAACACATTGATCGGCTTCTTCTGGGTTTATCTGCGTACTTTTGTTTGTGAATTGGTACCAGGTAATTAATGGCAACAGAAAGGAAAGAAGAATGTTCTATTTTGGTAAATTTGAAATTGAAACCCTTCAAGTAGTATGTATACCACATGGTGCTTAAAATCTAACGATGGTAACAAACTAGAAAAAAGGATACATATTATTATTTTATTATATGATGATTGAAGTCATGCAGAGCATGGTCCGCAAGTCATGCATTCACGTAACACATACTTTGATTCGTGGGTTGAAAACTTTTTTGTTTCTTTCTCTGTTCTTCTCTTGTCTCCCACTCCCTTATGTTGTGTTGAAATTAGGTTGGCTAAGGCCAATGGTTAAAACTAATGGAAGTCTGACTAGCTAGTTTGGAAAAAATAATTAATTAGGGCTTTGGATATATCTAACAATGTACTCTTCCTTGTTGCTCCCTCCACTCCTAGGGGGAAGCTATTGACGGACTGCCACATGCAGACTTTCCTAGCTGACAAAATGGAAAATGCAATGTTGTTTGCATGCCTGTCTACACACCATACAAATATGTATAACTAATCTATCTGGGTGCATCGTTATATAAGAAAGCAAAGTCCGTCGAAGCACGTAAAGCCGCATTTGGGTTGTTTCACATCACATGCATAATGGCAGTATGGAGTATTACATTTACAACCATCTTGTATGGGTAAATAATAATAATAATAATAATAATAATAATAAAGATAAGCGTACTATCCAGGAAGTCACTTCCCTCACGGGCTGGTCTAATTGGTGAGTCAAATCCTACAGGAAGGCCTTCCAATTTAAGATGTTAGAAGTTCGATTCAGGATAATCCAAGTTTACAATATATCTGATAAAAAAATATATTACTTTGATCTGGACATGCCAATAAAACTAAGACAAGTCAAATTGAAAAGTACACTGAAATCCAACATAACAACAACAATAACAAACTTAATTTTTCCGTTTTACGATAGTCGGGTGAGAAACATCAATTATACGCAACCATTCTTTTATATTTTTATAAAGAGGATATTTTCGTGACTCGAACCTGTGATATTTCAGTTATAAAAGAGTAACCTTACCAGTTACTCTAAGGCTCGTCCTCTGCATCTAACATAACTAGCGCAACATATTAGTACCTCCAATCACATATAACCAGGTGAAACATTTTTAATTGGTAAGACTTGATAGAATTGTTTTTTTAATTTTAAACCTAATTCTAATTTTAGCATAAATAATGTCTTAACATTTTATCCACACTTAGGTCTTGTGTGAATTTGTA